>JAVTVY010051677.1:0-27977 GCA_036873755.1 Hanleya hanleyi | reverse complement strand
CAATATTCTGGCCTGCCCGACGAGGAATAGAACATACGGATCAGAGCGAACATGACCGAATATTGAACTTTCTGAAAGGGGATAATAAAGTAGATGACCTGTCGTCCTTGTTGTTGTTGTTCTCTCGTCGGTCTATATGATGGCCAGGGCGTTAAGGTATATCGATGGGCGTCACCGCATTTCGATGAATTAGTGTAATTTCCTTGGAATATCAGGAAAATCATAGCTTCAGGGCTAATTCAACAGGGCGTTGAAGCGTTATTAACGATTAGCTTGGCGTTGGTAGGTGTTGCTACAAAATGACACCTCACACGACGCATTCGAACCACGGTTGGTTCATTTCTACCCCAAACACCTTCCTTCACACCCTAAAAATGTCCACTTTGGCTACTATTCCTAGGGATGACGTAACCAATGACGTAACAGATTACCTGGATGTTCCTCAAGTGGTGGTCCTCACGATGAAAACTTCGATTTGGTACGCATTAGGACCAAGAATGGTACCTCAATGGCTCAAACACATACCCACGCACCTCCAGTGTGCATGCTCAGATTGGCGCGACTTTCAATAAAAAACATGCCAGTGTGACTGTACCACCGCGAAAGCTTCACTAGGAAATCCCAGCCGAGCCATTTGGACCAAACATGGTCCGTCTCTACCCCAAAATACCCACTCTGGCTACTGCTCCTACTAATGACGTCAACAATGACGATACAGATGACAGGGACACCCCTTAAGTCATGGTGTACACCTCGAAAGCTTCACTTTGACACCTCCCACGACGCATTCGGGCCAAGAATGGTGCCTCAATCACTCAACAGACCCCCACGCACCCCCCAAAATGACCACTTTACTTACTACTGGCGCGACTTAAAATGAAAACACGCCAGTCTGACCCACGAGGGCTTCACACTGATATGCCACACGGTGCATTTGGACCAGAGATGGTCCCTCCATCACTCAGCAGAGCTCTACGAAGCCCCAAAATGCTTGCTGTCTATACTACGTCCATACTAAGCATGCGCAGAATGATGAAAACGGACGATACATTAGCCCAGTCACATGTCACTCTCTTACTCACTCACCGTGGTTAGTGCGTCTATGCGTTAAGATGCGCGTTGGGCACGCCTCACGGGCGTTGTGCACCCGTCACTCACTCACTAACTCACTCACTCACTCACACACAAACACACTCACGGGTAAATGTACCAGGTAGCTGGATGGGAAAAGGCCGTTAACTACTCCAAACGCACTACATTGCACCTCCGAAACTCCCGCTTTCGCTACTACTCCTACTGATGACGTAACTAGTGACGTGACAGATGACGCGTACATCCTTTCAAGTCATGGACTACGCCCCGGGGGCTTCACTTTGACACCTCACATGACGCATTCAGATCAAGTATGGTCCTACCATAAAACACACCCCCACGCACCCCAAAATGACCACTTTCTCTACTACTCGTAATGATGACGTCACTGACGACGTGACAGATGACATGGACATCGCTCAAGTCGTGATCTACGGCCCGAACGCTTCACTTTGACACCCCACACGACGCATTCGGACCAGGGATGGTCCATTTCTATTCAAAACACCTTCCTTCACACCCCCAAAACGCCCACTTTCGCTGCTACTCATACCGATGACGTTACAGATGACATGGACATGCCTCAAGTCGTGGACTACATCCGAGAGCTTCACTTTGACACCCCACACGAAGCTTTCGGACCACGGATGGTCCATTTCTACCCCAAACATCTTCCTCCACGCCCCCAAAACGCCCATTTTCGCTTATTGACTTCGCCTTACTTTTTGCCTAGCCCATTTGAATTAGGCGCTTGTTAAGCGAAAATTCCGAAATCATCAAAAAAGATTTATTCATAAAGTCTTACGAATGAGTGAATGTCTAACGTATTATTCCCGGTCTGTAAAAAGGGCAGGTAACTCTTTCCATGTCTCTCATACCCGTTCAAGTAGGGTAGGGTCAATATTTATAACGGTCCTCATCGTAGGGGTTGTCTCCAAATATCTTAATGAAAAAATAGAATTTATTTCCATAATTTTGTAGGCATTGCTATAATTCAGCCCAGCTTGACTGTAGTATCTCAACGGAACAGCAGTCGTTGTTTATTCAATTAGTGAAACAGTTTACCCGTGTACCTGTAACTTTATAATAAAGTGACTATTAGTTTGACCACGAAAGACACCGTGGATACACGATTACCGGCTGGAACTAGTGAACTGAATATAACTTCTCTGTCAGAAGGATTGGGTACAGAAGCGACGTAGACATTTGGGTCACAACGATCTCAAATGTTTGGGTCCGTCACGTCTATGCTCAAAAATATCTGACCCAATCCTTCTGAGAGTGTTGTAAGTTTAATTTTTAACCGCAAAGATTTGCTTCATGCTTTCGGATAAATATACGTTCTCCACTCATATGACATCGCAGAGTGGCCGCATAAAAATTATGTCTCCTAGCAAACATACACAAACATAGGATCCAGTTATAATTCTTTAACGAATCCACGTTGCGAGTCAAATCATTGTCCATGCTTAGTCTTGATCCGGATACCCACTGAACCATTTGAAATCGGGAATCTTTCTTGGGTATTTCATTTGAGGTCGCCAAGGAGATGTTTCAAAGTTACGACATTACTTTGGGGATTGATTTCTCGAATAGAATAGAGGTTTTACTTCATATGGAACTTCTGACTTCTGCATGAATGGACGAGAGATAATGCAAAATTCGGTAGTAAAATTGTATGCTTTTCCATGGAACTATACATATGAAACACCCGCTTCTTGATGACTCATAGGCCTATAGGAAAATGATAACTGAATAGCCACAAAAATCAGCCACCCTTTTCAAATTCCTATCAACATTAATTGAAGTTCTCAGCTGCGAAATATCGATCGCCAGACATTTGCATCAACAATTTAATTTATCTTTGATATATCCGATTTAGAAATGTTGAAACTGGGACCAGAAGTACGTCACATGGCAGCATTACTGCGTATGTAGCAGATTTATACAGATGTGTGAATATTAACATATCATCGGCTGTAGTTTGCTCATTTAACCCTACCTGACCTGGGGGGGAGTGCCCCCCCTAGTGTACTTTTCTCAGCTGCTCCGAAACGACAAAATGGAGGGGGCTAAAACTTAGTGACTTTTAAGCTTATCCTATTGGGGTCATTTTGAGCCTATTTTCATATACCCCCGGGTAGGGGATCATGGGTAAATTCAAAATGGCGGCCATGTGGTATCCGCGAAAGTCGTGTTTTCCAATCTTTTCGCTCCATTTCTTCACATTTTCCTCGCCTAAAAGGCCTTGAAAGCATTTTATTTATTTTTTACTAATTATTCTACATTTTATTTGATTTCTTTCGAGAGAAAAATCGGAAAAATAAAAATTTCGAAAAATCGACCCCAAAAAGGCCGAAAAAATGGCTTCCGAGAAGATGACGTCACTGTGACATCATCATGGCGGCCATCTTGGATTTGTTCACATTTTTTGGTAGAGCTTGAACCAAAGATACTGTGTGGTAAGGTTCAGCGCTCTAACCTTAGTGGTAGAGAAAATATATAGGGGGGTACTTTCCGCCCCCCCCCCCTTCAGGCTGCGACACACCCCAAATCGCACAGGCCAGATAGGGTTAACATAACATGACCATATAAACTGACAAACGAAAAGAATCAAATTCAGAGGACGATCACCACCCTCATACCATGATGATTTGTCGATGAAACCTCCTGAAACGAATGGAAACGAATTCTTGGTGAACCAAGAATTTATGACAGAACCTGGTGTTAACAAAATCACGATGTATATGAACACCGCTGTTTAAGCCCATGTGGGGATGAGAGTGGGTTGAGGCCAATATTACTTGTAGATGGATAACTGTAGACTGAGAAAACATGAACCTGTATTGTCGTTGCGCATACATGGCTGCCAATAAGATTGTTGATACGACCCCGACATCCTGTGAGTAACTACAAGTCTCACTAGTCCGTACTGCATCGTGTAACTGAGCGAACATGACCACATGTTATGGCATAATTAGAATGGTCTACGTGAACTTCGTCTAATGTATGGGGATGTAATTGATCCGTAAGATTTTCAAAGCTACGTCTGTCACGAATAAGAATGCAACGTTACGACAATTCTGATTGAAACAAGACAGTACCATCAGAGATTTATAAGAAATAATACAGTTGCATACGCTTGATCAAACATACCTTTGATTGTAAGGCGACTATAATCTTCATCATAACTTTTTTGTATAGATTATGGACGCGCATATAATTTCAGCGGATATTCGGAGATGACCCCTAACTCAGCTAACAAACGCGTTAGAAATATTGATACTGCATAATTACCAGTTTAGTGCTGAGAAAACTAATATCTTATTTGAACTCGAAAAAGAGAAATGAAAGGAGCTACTGCAATTGAAGTACCCTTCCCCTCTTTCAGATAACGAAATATGATCAACTGTCGCGGAGTTTGTGAGGTCGGTCATACCTCACTACCCACTCGGACAGCTGGACACTCACTGTGGTGTTTACCACCAAAATCAAGGGTACCGGTGCAGTGCTGGATAGGACATAATTTTTCCACATTATGGAGTAAACGGAATAATTTTCTACCCTCTTTTCTCAGAATGGACAGCCGGGCCATTCTGCCAGTTCATCTATTCATCTATCCGCCCTCTGATCTATCCTACATCCATCCATCCGTCCATCCAACTACTCCGCCCGTTCAGTCAATTTCTTATCCATCCGGTACCTTTTTCTCCTCCACCTTATCAAAGTGCAAGCTACAGAACTCGGAACCGGATTCATTGAGCATGTGAGATAGACAGGACAAATGTATAAAGTATCACGACATTATAGTGTCTTCTCTATGTTTTATGTTTGCAGGTTATGGACACATTGCTCCAATTACCCCATGGGGAAGAGTGGTCACAATAATATACGCGTTAATAGGGATACCCTTAACGCTAATATGTCTGGCAAATATCGGAGGTGCGTTAGGTAAATGTTCCCGCTTCATCTATGAAAGGATCTTATGTTGCGGGCTGTGTTGGAAGCGGAAGAAGAGTCAAACAGTCAGGGTTATAACTAACAGAGCCAGAACGAAACGTCGGAGTTGTTGCGGAAGAATCAAACGAGAAGAGCCGGAAGTTGATGACGGAGTTAATAGTGCTCAAACGAGTGGTTGTGGTTGTTGTGGACGAAACAAACAGAGAGAAGTGGAATTTGACAACGGGGTTTTAGAACCTATCGATGACACAATGGCCCTGGATTCATCACCGGATTACTGTGATGGAGAATACGGAATGTACAGAGCCAAAACGGAAATCCGCGGTAGTTTCGAAGGGAGAAAGCCTGAAGAACAGATATTTGACGACCGGATTGAAGTAGCCAAGACGAAAGGTTGTGGTTGTTGCGGAAGAAGCAAGCGGGAAGAACAGGGATTCGACAACAGGGTTATGGAACCTGCTGAGGTTACAATGACATTGGAACCGGATTACTACGAACACGACATCGTCAGGGTTCCTGTGATTGTAACCTTAGGGATCATGGCGGCTTATATTTTCGGTGGAGCAATGCTGTTCACATTGTGGGAAGATGACTGGGACTATTTGGTTGGAGCGTATTTCTGCTTTATTACCGTGAGTACAATCGGCTTTGGAGATTTTGTACCCGGGACAAGCATTAGTTCTTGGGATAGCCAAGAAAAGAGATTAGTGTGTAGTTTGTATCTTCTATTCGGGCTCGCATTATTAGCTATGTGCTTTGACCTCATGCAAGAACAGGTTCGCTATACATGCAAACGAGTTGGGTACTGGCTCGGTATCATTGAAGTCCGTCGAACATAAATCATAGTATTACCTTTGTATGACTGATTGTGTTCTGTCTCTGTCTTGTTTCCCTCCTTCTCAATGTAGTATAGAACGCACTCATAACGCATGACGGGCTATATATATGCACTATCAGATTGAAAGGCATACACAAGTAACCTAAAAATGTATATATTGTACAGAAATATAATGTCATGGTAAATCTCAATAGTTGCACGTTTACCGTAATAACTACCAACGATCGCTGTGTTTGTCACCATCCATATTTGTAGAATATGTGTTCGGCATCTCTTCTTGATCTACCAGCGCATGGTCATTTGAATATGGTTGCGAATGTGACTAACAAAAATTACATGCCTACCTTGCCATTGACATTACAGGAGTGAACACTTCCTCCAAAAGATATTTTGTACAATGGCTGGAGGCAGCTCGAGGGACAAACGTTTTGCCCGCGGTGACCCACACTTATTGGTTCACTGAGAATAACTGTGGTGAAAATATGAAATCTGAAAACTGTTTTTTTTTCCCTTCTTCCTTGATATGTCAGTAAATCTGTCCCATAATCAAGTAATGAACATCAAACATTGCAGCTGAGATCACTAAATTGAATACAGAAGTCAATGACATATGTTGATTATTCAAAAAGACAAGAATCTCCATGGTAGTGTCTGCTGACGCATCAAACATAACGTAAGTATTTCCGTTTAAAGTTATCATGAAACGCGCTGTGAAGAACCCCATCCTCAATATCTGCATCCATCGGCAGGTTATTGCCCGAATCGATTAAAAGGGGAGATAACTTCGTCACGCAGGTTTGCCAACAGTCGGTGCTTTTAATTACTGTCAATCACTGTAAAAGAAAGAGCCGACATCATCGCAGATTGAAATTTCAAGCATTGTTCGGTGTTCGTAGTGAAGTACACATTCACAGTACGTGTAGCGTTCGGCATGAGTAAACTTTTAATCTTCACAGACTCCGTCTAGAAATGATGCCATATTTAGTTATTGTGATTTCAACAATTAAGCTAGCCAACTGATTGTCTAACAATAGTACTTTTAGATTCGCATGGAATTTATATAGCGTTAAATTCAGATATAATATTCCGTGTTATTTGTGATTGGTCATAATCCGTGCAGTTTTCAAATGAATCCCTTTATAATCTGTTGATATGGGAACAGTATTTCTAGAAATAATTATGACTTTTTAGAACTAATTCACAAGATGCTATAATTAAACAATATTACAAAAAAAGATATTAAATGAACTGCATCAATCTTCATACATAAATTCATTTTTTTGTTCACACTTCAAAATAGCTTTCACATATCCGCTGCCTTGCTTTGTTGAAAAAAATTATAAACGTCATTGATCTTGAATATGAATGTTGAATTTCAAATATGCTAAATGGAGTGGGTTATTTATCGGGTGTACTATATATAGCCAACTTATATTGTCATATTATGAAGTGTACTATATATAGCCAACTTATATTGTCATATTATGAAGTGTACTATATACATGTATAGCCAACTTATATTGTCATATTATGAAGTGTACTATATATAGCCAACTTATATTGTCATATTATGAAGGATGACAACTGCTGAGAGAATATGTCACCCTACACACATTTATTGAGTATGTTCAGCTTGCTTAGCGCGTTCACAGTTTGGCTTGATTTAGAGGAAACCCCTTGATATATTTATATCCACAACTGGTATGGGTCACTGACCAAGCCAGTGTATCGATCCTAACAGATTGATCGATACACTGGTTCGCGAGGATGGTACAATCTAAGTCCTAGTTTAACTGGGAGTGTTCATATGAATAGCATGAGTATATAACTGTTATATGTTTATTGCGCAATTATTTCAGTACAAGAATAGAAGCATCGGATTTGGAAAGGCATCTGTCAATCCACCACGAGTTGTACACTGAGAATCAAATTCTTGTATCTGGTTTAAATATTGTTTCTAGGTTCTGGAATTGTGAACTGTTTAGTGTAGACACTTGCCCATGCGAAATTTGAACATTTCGCCGTCAAATCAGATTAAATATAAACAACTTCCACGAGACACATTTGACTGCACGGATCTTGAATGATAAGCTTGTGGATTTCGAATTGATATAATTTGATTGGTCACATGTATCCTTCGCACTCTGTTGTGCGTTTCAGATGTAATAATTGACTCAACTCCAACTGCGAGGCCACCATAGGCTTACTATGGATTCGATATTCAGGCTGAGAGTGTCCTAGTCCATAGATGGAAACACTTTATACCAATTTTTGCAGTAAGTCATGACTATATGCATATGTAATCTCACTTTTGACTTCCTCGGAATAGTGATTCTGCAGATATTGGTAGAGGACAATTATGTGTTTGATCCGCCATTCAATATTCAGCCGTCGTCCATCAAAGAATATCTGCATCCATAATCCAAAGACCTAATTCACATAATAGATTTAACACCAAATTAAAATTATACATCATAATATACATAAAATTAGGCTAATTTCCTGTAAGAGAAAAGCAGTAAACCGTTTTCAATGATGCAAGCAAGACATCGTCATATTTCTGTCTGCATTGTCACTTTTTAAATAAATACGAAAATCAATTTTTGCAGAGGGGTGAAAAACCTCGTCAGTTTATAAATGAATGTGCATATGCACGCTACGATCTACTACATATTCAAGTAAAGATTCATCCACACATTTGTCAAACATTTCCAAAACAGTAACATGTATTCTTCAATATTAAGTTAAAACCTATACTAGCGTTTCAGTAACCAGACAGGCATGTTATGTCATGTAGATAAGTGGCCAATCAGAACAGAATCTAAATGGTATCTTGCAGCAGCATTTATCTTTGGGCTTCAAATATGGCAATTGGTTGAATTGCTTCTGAAATGGGAAATATATACATGTACTTCCTTCGAACATTGCTGCTGTCTGGATTTCCAAATATGGACGACAATATATTTATAGAGCTATGACATTATCAAACATTATTCCAAAAGAAAACTGACAACATTTGGTCTTGCGAGTAGATCATGTGAATCTAGAGCTCGAATTTGTGTGTGAAGATGCTAATTTTAGGAATTAATATATATTTCAACCCTTATGGTTGCAGCACAATAGAATCTGCCATTTTCACAATAATCCCCAGACAATATTCTATTCATTGTATCTGTGAATTGACCCACGATTTCAGCTGATCGACTACAGGTAATATAATTTCAATTTGCCCTATCTTTTAACCCAGGGTAATATTTTATACCTTTGATATCAAACCTAATTTTATAGATATATAGTATTCAAAGCAAGAGAACTTTATTATACTTTGAATAATGTATAATTAGGCAAATATTACATGGAAATTTGCCAGCTACCACCAGTCCAAAATATAGTTCTGGATTAAGGAATGAGGCAAAATGAAATTGCATCAGCTGAAGTCAAGGATCAGTGCATAGACCACCTCTTTCTTTTATCTCAATAATTCCTTCCTTGGTTGCTATTTCCGTTAAATTCTTTAACATAAGGGGATGTTTCGCAAGGTTTCCTCCTGGTTTCCTTATTCCGTTCTGAGTTCCATACTTATATCATATTACTCAGTGTTGGTTAGTATTAAGGATTTCAGGCCATTTTATAGTTAAGCACAATGAAGTTGTATGTAGTAAATTATGAAAGGGTATGGTCTGCTAATCAGTGTTTCACACGACCTTGTATATAATTCGAAAAAAACTGTCTGCATGTTATTCGTGCCCCGGTATTATAAGGATTTTCAGCCTCCTATTGTTAAGCTGAATGCTATGACATTGAATTATGTAAACTGTTATACGTACCGCGGCCATATATTGACGTGTGAGTTATCTGATAATGTAGACATGGGCTCGCAGAGACGGAAACTCCGTGCTAATGTATTGCTGAGAAAATTCAAAGATTGTACCACTCTGATGTAAAGAAAGCCCTGTTTAATGCATTTTGTTGTAAAATATATTGCTCTCATCTTTGGAACTTGTACACCAGAACGACATTCAATGGCTTGAAAGTTATGTACAACAATATCTTTAGATGGTTAATGCACTATAGATATAGTTGTAGCGCCAGCACTATGTTTCCTATTAATAATATTCCCTCGTTTGGAGAATTGCTGAGGAAGACTGTATATTCGCTTAAAGCAAGAGTTATGTCTAGCGGCAACTTGTTGATCCGCTCAATCTGTAACTCTGATCTTCATGTGAACTCTCCTTTGGTAGCCAAATGGTAAGAACTTTTGTTTGATACCGGTACCAAATAGTGCTGTAATGCTTCTCGTGAGCATTGTAACCTCGTCTCTCTCACCCCAACCATTTGATGTACTTATATGGACTTTTCGTCTGAAATGAAAAATTATTATTATTATTATTAATTACAAAACTGTTTACAAAATTAAAATCGGCTAAGAATTGAAGATAGCTAGTTGGCGGTATTTTTTGGAACTGCTCTATGTTGGAAGGGGAATATCTTAAGGACCCATTTTTATCTAAATGGGCAGATTATTTCTCTCCCAATTCTCTCAAAATTTTCAATTTTCAGAAGTTTTGTGTCCACATTCTAATGCTACAAATCACAATCAAACTTATGCTAATTTGTATATTTTTGGCCAACTTGCATAAAATTTGCATATTTTGACTAATTAACTTAATTTTACCATTGTAATAAAGATATGATATCATGTTGTTGACTTTTTGAGGATATACAAAATTCTGTAACATTTTTTATTCATTGTGCTCAATCAGGTAAACTCATAATTCCTTCTGCACCATTTACTGAGAGGGGGAGGTGTCATTAAATAGACATATTCTCGAACTCTGGGATTTTTATCGTTCAATTTGCCCATATATATATTTCAATTTGGATACAGTACTTCGTTCTCATTTGTTTATTGACCACAAATGAATACCACCAAAAGACCATGAATATCCAGCTCGATGTCTATGAAATGTTGACATTCCTATAATCTGGGATATTTGAGCATAAAGTATATGTAGATGCTAAAGATATATACAATCAGTGTTGATAAATAAAAAGTGCCTTAATAGTTCATATTGCTGTTTTCTTATATTTTGCATCCCTTTTACTTTTTCCACATCCAATATGTCATTAACGACATTAAATCAGTTGCCAATGGCATTCCCTGCATGGAATGGCATAGTGGGAAGAGCAAGCTTTAATTTGATGCAGGTTGCATATATGGCACTTCATTGTAGCACATGTACTGTAGTTGACAATGAAATTATTGTCGTCTTACGAAAAATGATAATAGATTTCATGTTGATAGGCAGCAACATCACACACACCCTGTTGAGGCACCGTTGCAGTCAACTGAATGCCGACCTAATACGGAGAAATCTATCAAATACTGCAGGCTACAGCTGCGGGGAACCAAGCGAGGACGCTCATCATTTCTTCTTCACATGTCCTTTATACAATAATATAAGGGGCGAAATGCACGTCAACCTACCTCCTAATTATACACTCCACCACTTGCTCTGGAGAAAAGAATCATTGTCATTTAAAACTACTACCAACATGTTTGAAGACGTTCATAAATTTATAAAGAACTGTCAAAGATTCAACCATTAACCGATTAATAATATCAGTGGCCTCAGGTGAAACATTATAATACATTATAAAACATTATTTGGCGGAAGGTAACAGCACGTGCTACATGGGGACATTCCTACATTAATTATGTCTCCCCAGACATCTAGTGTTTGTGCTGTATGTTTGGATGGATGTCTGTCCGTCCCCTTGCCTTGTCTGCAAGATATCTTGAGAACTACTGCATGGAATTTCACCAAACGTGGATGGAAGCTTCATTGGAATAGCCCCCTCATTTGATCAGGTTTAGGTGTATGTGTGCATGCATTCATCTGTGTCCGTCCGTCCGTTCATCTACTTGCACATGTATATACAGGCCTTGTCTGCAAGATATCTGAAGAACTACTTGACCAAAGTTCACCAAACTTGGATGGAAGCTTTATTGGGATAGCCCTCTCATCTGATTAGGTTTTGGTTTGTGTGTGCGTTCGTCCATGTTCGGTTTCCGTCCGTTTGTCCAAGTACTTGTACATGTATATGTATATACAGGCCCTTTCTGCAAGATATGTGAAGAACTACTGGACAGAATTTCACCAAACTTGGATGGCAGGTTCATTGAGATAGCCCCCTCATTTAATTAGGTTTGGGTGTGTGTGTGCATTTATCCATGTTCATCGTCCGTCCGTCCATCTAATTGTTCGTGTATATACAGACTTTAACTAGGATGAAAGTAACTCCGAAAATGGAAGTCATTGTGATAAATATTCTATATTTCGGCTTTGCTTATGCCATCATCAGGAATACATATAAACAATTGGAGTATACAGTCAGCTATATATACAAGTTTGAGTAGAAAAGGCGGCAAATATACAAGCGAGCATTGGAGTTCAGCAAACAATACCACTGGTGTGAGTTACACTCAATATATTAGTGAGTACTAGTCAATACAATGAAGCTCATGCTCACCTAAAGACAATCAGGTCCTTAGATGCCATTATTCCATGATTTAGTTTGGGTGTTTTACTCTTGATAGCAAGTGCTTCTTTGAACAGTAGTTCATTCCAATTCTTAGCTTGGTCTATTATTTGACATCGGGCCTAATACATGGAGAATGAAGTCATCGAGCTAACGGTGGTGTTAAGTGAAACGTGAAATACCCTTAGTAGGCTAAGATGTCTATCTGTGGATGATAAATTCATCTGGTTAATGACGTGTGAAAATGAGTCCATTTCTCGTAACATCGCTACATTAATTGCTGAAATTTTGGATTTGCAGCAGTAGCCAGTTAAGTGTTTTTCATAAAACAGTTATCATATATTCTTTCTGGATCATTTTCATAAACGCATTTAACGTTTCTATTGTAAGTGTCTCCTGATCACCCCCACTTGGCTAGGATTTCGGCCCACTGCGGCTAGTGGTCGTCAGTAGAAGGGAATTTACACATCAGTTCAGTTCAGTATCAGTTCAGTTCGTAATTTCCCCCTTTGACAGAGGCACCTCCATAAGAGTACATATTATTATACAACCAATTGGAACCGCTCAACATTTATAGCTTAACTATCGTGCTATGAAGTGAACATTTATACAATTCTACATTGAAAGTGCTGTGCTAGTCTGACCATGTGAACTTCTCAGAGGTGTACACGATGTACTACTGTGAGGGTGCTGTGAAGTAAACATTTATACAATTCTACAATTAAACGAACTACTATCTTGAAAGTCCTGTGACAGTCTGACCATGTGAGCTTCCCAAAGGCGTACACGATGTACTAATGTGAGTGGATTTATATAGCGGTCACTGAAAGACACCCAGGGACTATATTCCCCAAGTGCCTCTGCTGGTTAAGGTCTACATGTAGCTTAGCAGCTAGTTTCACCATCACTCCTTTTTACCCTGGACACCGAATCAGCCCAGTGCCTTGAGAATAGACCAGTATATATGTAAGCGGTCATTGGCGCGCCCCTCGCCAGCTGTAGCACTCCGGGTCAGAATCAAACACTCTAACTACTTCGGCCACGACACGCTCACATCTCTGGCGACCGCTTCCCGCATGTGGACTGAAACCATGACCACGAGATACTTATACACCCCGTTTACGTATCTTAAATCAAGTGTTGCTTCCGAGAATATTCAATGTTAAATGATGGGAAGATGAGGGGAACTGTGATTGTCACTATGCCACTAGAGGGCACTGTGATCAACTGAATAAAACAAAAGTACATAAAATCACTTTTAAGGGGAACAACGCGGCTTCTGATATCAAAAACTTACATAGAACACTGCCCAGTATAGTAATCCCTCTACTAATTCAATCACAGAAAGAGAAATGTCTCACCATAATTTGGGGGTGATCAGATTTATTAGAAAAGTAAGTTGACAAAATGGTTCAAAATCATGCATATAATCCATTATTTTGTTCTCATTTCAATGAATTTAGAGGGTAATCAAATTAATTAAAACAGCTGATCCAAATTATAACCTGAAAATGTGAGTGATTGAATTTTGATATCGGGGATTGAATTATTACAGGGATTACTGTAAATGATACATACACATGTGATTCAGATTAATTTGCTAAAAGTTAAGCTGGTCAATTTCCCAGAATCAGGAAAACCAAATAAACTTATGTTGTATGCTACTGAAATGAATTTAATATGAATACATATACGAGAGATCCTGAAGGATCTTGGAGCCCATCATTGCCCGATAATTGTAAGCTAATTACAAGAGGATCTTTCTGTCCATTGTTACTAAGACCAAATGATTGATTTGTAATTTTGTTTGCAGAATTTCGAATTTCAGTGAAAAAGATCGAAAAAGGAACACTGGAAAACACCAAAATATTATCTTTCTAAGTTTCAGGAGTTTCAAGATTTCTAGAAACTGTACTTGATGTCGGTTGTTATAGTAGGGGAAGGTCGGACAAAATGGAACCACGGGGCAAAACGGAACTTCTCACGTGGAGCGAAAAGGCTGTGCTGCCACCTACTGGGATTATCTTCTGTAGTGGCGGGTATCATTTGAACGTGAACCACGTTGTTTTCGAGAAGGAGACGAATTGGTCTCATTTCTATGTTCGGTGAAAGAATCGGACTCCATTTGATCTAAGGTAAGCCTGAATTGAGAAGCCGTACAAACAGTGTTGCTACCCTCCGTAAGGAACAAGTATATTTCAATGAATTTCACCGCATGCAGGGTTTCGAGACGAACGGTCGTTTCTGGCCTCCTCGCACACTCCTTTCAGTGTTGGAACCGACAAATGAAAATATAGCATGTGGGGCAAAACGGAACACTTCGCAGTGGGGCATAATGGAACCCAGTTCCATTCTGCCCCAGTGGATGTTCCATTTTGCCCCACGCATGTGAATGAAGCAGTGACACTACATGGATAGAGAGATGATTTATTTGGCACAACTCAGAAGATACGTACCGGTACAGCGTATAAATGTAATTTGAAACAGTATTTAATGAAAAGATTTGATTCCAGGTTGAAAGTCGCCATGGTCCGAAAATACATTCGCAAAACCGATAGACAGTCTTGGGATGAAGACTCCATGAAGGAGGCATGTAGCGCCATCAAGAACGGCATGGGCGTGAGAAAAGCCAGCAAAACTTTTCACGTGCCACAAACAACATTACATAGGAGAATCAAAGACCGGAACAAACGTGTCAAAGGCTCCTCAAAGGCTTTGGGGTATTTCCAGGTAATACGACAGGTGTCTCGACTGCATTACCGTCATCCAAAATTCACTAAATTTCGATTTCACCAAAAACGCAATGCAGATATAAACAAAATTATACTGTCGTGATATAATGGTTCCAAATGGCTGAGTATGTTAATTCAATTGTCACATTTGAATGGCAATGAGATCCATTGCAAATTTGTACAAATTTAAATAACACCTAACGTGTCTCTAATGCCATATATATATAGATCTGCATGTACGTATATGTACCCTACATTTCATAGACAATCATGCATTAGAACTTCAAGGAGATTAGGTTCATCATTTCTCTTAATCCTTTTTAATTTTCAGACTACCTTCTCTGATGCCATTGAGGCGGATTTGGTGAATTACATTATCAAAATGGAAACAATGATGTTCGGGCTAACTACTTACGATGTAAGATCCTTGGCGTATCAAGTGGCAGAGAGGAATAAAATTTCGAACCCATTCAACAAAGAGACAGAGACGGCAGGAAAGGACTGGCTGTATAACTTTATGCAACGCCACCCAGAACTGGCTCTTCGACAACCGGAGGCCACGTCGGCCGGTCGGGCAAGATCATTCAATCAAGAAAACGTGAAGAAGTTTTTTGATCTTCTTGAGCCTTTAATTGACAAACACCTTTTTCTGCCAAATAATATTTACAATGTAGACGAAACCGGGATGACAACAGTTCAGAGCAAGCCGTCGAAAATTATAGCAAAACGTGGCCGGCGTCAAGTCGGCAGTTTAGTCTCTGCAGAACGGGGTCAGCTAGTTACCGTTGAAATCTGCATGAGTGCCACGGGGTCGTTCATCCCGCCACTTTTCATATTCCCACGTGTTCGTATGAAACCGGAACTGATGGGTGGAGCCCCGCCTGGAGCAATCTCGGCCTGCCACAAAATTGGGTGGAGGCAGTTGTCGATCTTCACGATGTGGTTTGAACATTTCATTCGGATGTCTGGCGCTTCCAAAGAGAATCCTGTTCTCCTGATTCTGGATGGACATTCAACACACACCAAGAATATCGAGGTGATCGACTTGGCACGAGAAAATGGGGTAGAGTTGTTGTGTTTCCCACCACATTGCTCCCATAAGATGCAACCCCTTGACGTCAGCTTCATGAAACCGCTTTCCACATTCTATGATCAAGAGTTGGAAAAGTGGTTAAGGAACAATCCAGGTCGGGTTGTAACTACATTCCAGATGGCGGAGATTTTTGGGAAGGCGTACTCGAGAGCAGCAACGGCGCTTACAGCAGCTAATGGATTTCGCCGGACAGGAATATTCCCCACCAACAGAGATGTATTCGAACCACACGAATTCGCAGCGGCCGAACCGACAGATCTCCCTGAACCGGAACGAATTGCTCCCACCAACCCTACAAATGAAAGGGCGACTATGGCTCCTCAGTTATCCAATCAGGCTAACCCCGCTGTCTCCACAGCTACAACTAAGCCACCGAGATCTTCTGCCCGAAAAAATCAGTTCCGGTCACTGCCCCTACAGCTGGGCTTACAAGATCAGTGTCTTTGGCGCCGAGAAGCTCTGTTACTGCCCCCACAACTGGGCCTACGCCATCAACGTCTTCTGTCCCCAAAAACTCTGTTCCGGCCACTACCCCGACAACTGGGTCTACGACACTAGCGTCTTCGGCGTCGAGAATCTCTGTTCCTGTTACTGCCCCCACCACAGCTGGGCCTACGCCATCAATGTCTTCTGTCCCCAAAAACTCTGTTCCGGCCACTGTCCCGACCACTGGGCCTACGACATCAGCGTCTTCGGCACCGAGAATCTCTGTTTCTGCCACAGGGCCTACAGCTGGGCCGACGACATCAGTCCCTTCTGTCCTGACAACTACCGAAATTCAAACCACACCTTCGTCGGTTCCTATACCCACTGTATCGAAGGAAGTATCGCCTTCGACCTCGACAACTGCAGAGATTGGCGACAACCCAACATCAGTTACAGCAAATCGCCCAACGTGTGTAGGCCCGTCAACAGCTCCGTCCTCCGTCGCCATAGGAACGCAACCAGGGTCATCAACTTCGCGTGATGAAGCAATTAGCACAGCTCAGACGGCATCCACTCATGATCTGGGATATATTTCCCCTTTTCGTTTCTCTCCGCCCCCAAAAGCTACAGTCCGGACAAACAGAAAACCGAATGTCCGTCGTGGAAAAGCCGCTGTCCTTTCAAGTAGCCCATACAAAGCGGAGCTGTTAGAGGCAAAGAATGCTAAGTCACGCGAGAATGAAACCCGTCGTAAAGCGGGAAATAAAGAAACTCCTACTAATGGAGCGAGCATAGGTAGAGGCAAAAGGCCCGCCAATGCTGCTGCTAAAAAGGTCTGGCCTAAGAAACGTAGCGGAAGTAAGGCAGTCACCGAATATCTACTCCAAGACAATGCCAACGATGCTGAATGCATTTACTGCTCTGAATTATGGAGCAAAAGTATGGATGATGGGATGGTCCAGTGTACCAACTGCTTGGAGTGGGCACATCCACAGTGTGCTGGAATCGATGATGATGATATCGAGTTCATTTGTGATTTCTGCGCTTGAGCTGACACTTAATTTTGCTCACCAAGAAGTGACAATTCCACTTTGAAAGACTTCCTCTCGAACATTCTGAGTTCATTATGCTACTCGTAGTTTTGTATTATTATTTTTAATTGTCTGTCTTTACAATGCCACTAAAATTCTAGAGTGGACATTCTTGGTTCCGTGGCACGTAGTTGTGTTATCGCACACTTGTTGTTCTCCATGTTCAGCCAATAAAGTTTATAGGCTAACAGATTCGTTCTGTTTTTGCACAGTTGAATATGTCGGGGCATAATAGAATATGTGTTCCATTATGCCCCAGCCGGGGGTTCTATTTTGCCCCATCCCGTGGGGCAAAATGGAACACTGACTTGAAATTTTTGAAGCACCTCACCCTGAAATACTCTTTGGAAAATTCAATTTTGTGGACATAATATTGCAGAAAAGAGGTTTACAGTTTATTTAAAAAATATTAGTGTGCCATATTGATGGAAATTATTTCGAATTGGAGTGTCCGAAGTTAAGCGTTCCGTTTTGCCCCACTCTCCCCTACAAATGAAATGAGCAAAGTTAGTCTGAAAGCGAATGTCCGGAGGATCCTTCATCTTCGTTTTGTAGTATTTTTTCTTTGCACGTGTCATGATTGGGTACTGGAAGCGAAGACAAATCTCTAACACTTTGGCATGATCTATGAAACATACTTAAGATTTTTTAATTAGGAACGAATGCTAATTCTGTTCTGTTTACTGGACTAGTTTGAGATATCTCTTTTAAGATACCATGCTCGAAAATAGTCAGATGGTACAAACTTAATACTGAAGGGATCCGGTCTGTAATGTTGAAACTTTGAAAGTGTCTGAATGGACATGCGCATGCGGCATTTATCTCTTGGTACACGTAGTCACCTGGCGTCAGTTCGAGCTAGAACCCCATTGTCATGTTGTGGCGTACATTTTAATTCGGAATCATTAGAACTCCTTGATATAGCAGGTCAAGGTATGGATATTCTCTATAGTAAATATATAGAATATGCCCCACCATTTGATCCACCGACTCTTGTGATGCAACGTCACAACTCGGAAATATCGTATTAATTTGAAGCATAACTTGGATTTTTGAATCGGATCAAAAACGGTATCTTGTACAACTACGCCCCATGAGGGACCTGTGTACCAAATTTCAGGAAGATCCATGAAATAGTTCCTGAGAATGCACGATAACAACGTTTCAAGGGAAAATTATGGCCTTTTGAATGGGACCAAAAAGTATCTTGTACAGTTGGACCACAAGGGGAACCCATGTACCAAATTTGCGAAAGAGCCATGCAGTACTTCCTGAGGAATCACCATAATAAAATTTCATGAAGATGATGATGGCCATATTGAATTTTCGAATCGGACCAGAAAAAGTATCTTGCACAACTGAACCACAAGGGGGACCTGTGTACCAAATTTGAGACTAGGAAGGCCAGGAGAAATTACCGGCTTAATATTATGGATGAATTAGATAAATCAGCTGATATGAATTCCAAGACAACATGGAATCTAATTAAAAAATTAAAACATGAAAGTATGAGTAAACTAAACTCTTCAAAAATCAAAATGTCCTGTTGGTATGATCATTTTAAAGAGTTACATTCAGAAATACCAACTAACATGTCCAATACCAACAATTTTCATCAGTCAGAAACTGCTACAACTCCTGTAACATTGAATCCCCCTTGTCAAAATTTGTTTAATAAGCCAATCTCAGAGAAAGATATGACAACTGCTATCAAACAGCTGAAAATAATAAATCGTGTGGTTGTGACTGTATTAGTAAATGCTAAAGGCGTAGTATCCTATTCTTAAAGATATTACCATACATACATGTATATTCAATGAGGTCCTTACTACGGGTTGCTATCCAGAACTATGGTGTGAAGGGATGATTTTTCCCATTCATAACAAGTGAGAAATGACTACATTGTAGTCAAAACCTGCGGCAGTGGTGATAATACAGTGAAAGACATATCAGCAGAGGTAGTGGTAATTGTAGAAAAAAGCGCCATCTGCCTGTGTTTTTATGCCGAGGGAAGTAATTTTCAACTTGTAACCCACAATTGTAGGGATTGCGTAATAGTTCTGATACCATATAGATATATTCACTTTCCCCATTCAAAATCCGACGATTTGACAGACGAAATCACCATGATCGCTTTGGCAATGTTTTGGTACAAGTATCGTGTATGCCAAGTTTCAAAACATTCGGTTCAGTCGTCACTTTTTGCAAATCAAGAAGGCTTTCAAATATTTGGAAATCCAAACAAATTTCGAGGATTTAGTCATAGCGCGAAAATCTGCGCTCTTCAGTCTCCCTTCTCGCTTAATTTGCCGATCAAAATGGAAAATTATATTTCCTTCAAAGTTATTTTTCAATAAATTTAGTATCAGATCTATCACCTCGATCTGTGAAACTACGGAATGGGATTTGAGGCTTTATCGAACTGTCCAAGAGGCATAATGACACTTTTTCACTATTCAAATTGAGGCCTGTTACAGTCTTGATATTCGATTAAAATAATTAATTAGGTTTCTGCATTTACGTTCGTTATGATCTGCGAACTAAATTCCTTGCCACTATTTTCCACGCAGCAAGTCAATATCAAGACATGGTTTGCTTCTTCTATATAAATGATTAACTATTTCATTCTTAAGAAATATCATCTCATCTGACATTTTCGGCCAAGCCTTTTCGAAGGTTGCTAATTTTATGAATTTCTTTTCTTTAAAATCAAATTCTGCAAACAGGAAACATTTCTAGTCAGTATTTATAGATATCTTCCTATACTCAATTCGCGAATATGTTTGTCACTAAGTCATTCCGAAGGTGATTCAAGTGCGAAGTCAATGTGAAAGGTATCTAAGTATCAAAATCAAACTCAAAAACCCCTCCAGGAAAAAGGCCGTAGCTTTTGGCCACGAGGTCAACAAGATCGTTTTTGTGGCCAGTATCTGCTATATATGACGTAATTCCATACGTAAAACTGATTGACAAAGTAACGTATAGAATTTTGTATAGAACCAGTAAATTCTAGCAGAAATGGGCTCTGACTTGAGAGAATGATGTCAAATGCAATATGTTTCTGCGCATTGTCAGCTGATATTGAATTTACGGAAGTGATTTATGCTATTCTAAAGGGATTGTGAGTGCGCAAGAGGACGGGAACATCAATACCAGCGAATCAAGGCCCTGGCTTGCGAGAATGAGGATAAAGAGGCTGTGTTTCGAAAGAGAATCATTCAAAATAGCTATTTGCCAAATGTCATGCTTGTAACCGAAAGTGCACAATATAACTGCACGACTGCGAGGTATTGTTCGCGCACAGGGGTGTCTAACTCATTAAATACTACATAGTCATTTCTGTCTCTTCCAAGTGGGCTACCATTTCAAATTGTCCGGTAATGAGTGAGTCCATCTGAATCCTTTCGTCGGCAAAATAAGCATTCAAGATTCAATATTTTGTTGTACAAACACCAGTCAAAGGCAGAGTACAGAATTTTAAGAGGAATACAGCAAGAGAAACAATTGAACAGGGACATGAATATTAATATTTATATATATATGTTATATCTGAGAGATATGTTATATCTGAGTGTTACCGTTGATATTAGAACCTTGATTTTTGGCATGAAGGTGCATTATGGGACTGTTACCAGCATGTTTCGAGCTGACCTACTTTTGATGAAAATTTCTGTTGATTTATAATTAAAATCAGTGGTGAAACTAACTTGAGCCGTGCCTATCTTAATATAGGCGGGATTTCAACTGGGGTCCACGAGTTCAGCGTGCGTAGGAGTCCTAATGCCTACCCTACTTCTTATGTCCTGTGACGTTATTCACACTGGGCATGAAAATGCATTAGGGGACTGTTGCCAGCATGTTTCGAGCTGACCTACTTTTGATGAAAATTTCTGTTGATTTTTGATTAAAATCACTGGTGATTCTAACTTGGGCCGTGCCCATCTTAATATTGGCAGGATTTCAACTGGGGGTCCAAGAGTCCAGTGCGTGTCGGAGTCCTAATGCCTACCCTACTTCGTAGGTCCTTTGACGTTATTCACACTATTCTCATGTATAATAAATCCAATCCGGAAATTAACGAAGCAATAATTCATTCCACCGAATATAGTTGCAAATGAATTCAAACGCGCTTGAATGCAGTGTTGTCATGTGCGATTGGAGGTTGAAAAGGAAAGTGTGGCAGAAATCACACTCTCTTAGCGCATGCGCATTTCAAAAAGTCACAAGAAGAACAACAAGAACAAGAACAACAACAACGCGAGCCTCCCGTAGACCTGCGTGCCGCAGGTAAAAATGGCTCCCCACTGGACCCAAATAATTCTACAGGAATAACTTTAAATAGCTGTTTTGGTAAGTGGTTTTGTATCATACTGAATAACAGACTCATTAAACACTCATCTACACAATATTTATTATCGAGATGTCAAATAGGCTTCCAGAAGAATCACAGAACCATATATCACAGCTTTGCTTTAAAAACATTAGTTTATAAATATTATCATAAAAGGAACAAGTTGTATGGAGCTTTTATTGATTTAAGCAAAGCTTTTGACTCAGTAGCTCATGGTCCTATGTTTTTATAAGCTTCAGAGGGCAGGAATAGATGGTAACTTCCTCAACGTGCTGAAAAGCATCTACCACCAAAGTAAATCTTGTATTCAGTCTAATGTAGGTCTCAGTCTTTCCTCTACTGTTTCGAGAGAGGTGCATCAAGGCAATGTATTGAGCCCCCTTTTATTTAATATATACATAAATGATATTTTCCCAGAGATCCAGACAAGTAAATCTCCCTTACTGTGGGATGAATTAGTATCTTGTTTAGCATATGCAGATGATTTAGTATTCCTTTCAACTAGGCTACTGAAGAAGACCTGCAACTCAAACTGGACAGCCTTCAAGCTTATTGTCAAAAATGGGGTCTATCAATTAACATAAAGAAATCTCAAGTGGTTATCTTTGGACAAAATCAATGTATCAAACGTTTTTTCCATATTAATGGACATGCTCTTTTTTGTGTTAATAATTATAAATGTTTGGGTCTAGTACATTTACACAGTATTGGTAAAGTCAATAAGGCAGTAGACAACCTCTCCAATAAGGTCAATAAGGCTATGTTTTAATAGTTTAGACTTATACGATATTAACATTAATACCAGCTGTAAACTGTTTGACAGTTTAGTTAAGCGCATCTTGCTGTATGGCTCAGAAATCATTGTCGGATATAGTTTAGGTCAACAGTTTTTAGACGATGCCATGTTCAATCATAATATCCTGGAGTCTACTCATATGAAATTTTGCAAGCATCTTCTTGGTGTTCACTCAAGATCTGTGAATTTGGCAGTGCTGGGAGAACTAAGTAGAGCCCCACTAATACTGTCATCAATTATGAACAGTTTAACTTTTTTCTTTCAGATTTTAAGTGCAGACCACTCATCATTACTGTACAACACCTTGAACAAATTGAAGAATGCAGACTGCATAACAGTCATAATTGGGTAAACTACATTAAACTTCTGTTGGAGAATGTACTTTGTTCACATATATGGGAAAATCAGAGTTGTAGATTTCCTAAAGCCACCAATAAGTACATATTTAATTATGTTTTCAAGTTATATTGCAGAAAATGGAAAGAATCTATTGACAAGATGAGTAAATTGGACACCTTTAGGAAAATTAAACCAAATTTGGTAGAAATGTCAGAAGGTGGTAGTATCTTGAATATTCCCAACAAAAATTGGCTTTGTTTAAGCTGCGAATCCGTGCCCATCCGCTCCGTATTGAGCGTGGTCGATTTCAAAAGGGCACAACTAGAGAAGAACGTCTATGCCCCCACTGTGAGGTGATCGAAACAGAATCGCATTTCTTATTAGAATGTATATTTCATAGGGATAGACGTATCAGGTTATTTTCGGTGGTAAATTCCAGAGCTCCTAGCCTACTAGACAGCGATATCAATTCAGTATTTGTAGATTTAATGTGTAACACTGACCAAGTTATTTTGAACGCAGTTGCAAAAATACATATGGATCGTTTAGTCAATACGCATGAGCAGCAATGTTTCATAATATAGATATACAATAGTACAGGTATTATCAGAAGTTCATAAAACTTTTTATGGACTTCTGGTATTACTATTGGTCAATCAATATCCGGTGGGATGCAGCCTATCAGGTGTATACATGTAGGTTCTCGCATATATTTAAATGCTTGTAGTTTATTGTCTCTTATAAATGCTGTGTTGTTTTGCCTTTCGCGTTAACGGCATAGTTATGCAAATAAACTTTGAACCTTGAACCATAAAAGAGGTTCAACACTTCAGAAGATATTTTCCTGCTTTCAAAGGTATTTTAAACGTTTATGTTTTATTTAAATAGAAAGTCAAAATTCCTCCACAACTCCCGTTTACATAACATACCGAACAGACAATTTCATTTGCAAACTTGCCATCGCATTCGGATAGCAGTCTATCAAGAGTATTACAGACGCTGAAATATAGGGGAAATAAATGATTGTCGCCAATGTTTTTGTGTTCGTTTAATTCTGAAGAAATAGACATATAATAACATTGACCATTTCTACGCTGATGCAAGAGCCAGATATGTACTATAGTAGGCTTAAAGCGTGTCAACAAAGACGGATCTGAACTGAGACCATTCCTGCCATGCATTTTCACAAAACACAAATAGGCCTATTTCGACAGAATTGTTTTATGCATGATACTGTTGTCAAATATGGAGTTTTATTTAGATTTCCAAATCATAACTTCATTATCACAATTATAATACGGCTATTCTATGTCTTCCGTTTTGTGAATGCACTGATACATACACGACAACTTATTATTAATAATAGCATGGTACAATCTCTCGCAAAATGTAAAAACATCCACGCAAAAACGTTTTCGTAAAAACAATAATGGCGTCCGCTTGTGAAATACCCCGTATGAGAAAGATGTTTCTATCGTAGCGCCATCTTTACACTTTAGACGCAAGGAAGACAACTCTGACTGGGAATCCCATACGCTTGACCGCGGAGAGTTATCTTCCCAGATTCGAAACATTTATGAATAGGCCCGAATTTGCTCTTTAGTTACTTCAAAGTAAATTGATATGTTTAAGCAGATCCTGTGACATTAGGTCTCGGTCACAGGTCACGCCTCTTGATTAATAGACCTCCAGATCCCTTTCAGTTCACTGACATCTCCGATAATGCATATTTGAGGTAGGAGTATTGTCCTGAACCTCATGACATATGCCGATTCTGGACAAAGACCGGTGATGGTGAAAATTAACAACCCCTACACTAAAGGATACTACAGATGCATTCACAAATAGCCAGGTTGTGATTTTGGACAGAGAGAGAGAGAGATAGCATATGGTGACAGCTAGCAACCACAGCACAAAAAATAGGCCAAAAAAGATCACCGATTTGGCCGCCATATTAAATTTTGTCAGAATCGGAACACATCTAAGCTAACAAGTGTGGAACTACGAGAGGTACAGCTTTCCAGTTTGCTGCGTTATATTGTACAAAAACAACTATTTCGGAAGTATGCCAACCGTTGAGCGAGATAACGTAGATTCAATAGTTTTGCCGCTATTCTCAAATGTTGTTTACCCAAATTACTTTTACTTCGTTAAAGTTATGATCACTAGACTCGGAGGCTTCACTCACATTTAGTAGTATAAAAGCGCATTTCCAGCCCTACTGACCTTAATGCGCAGAGGATAGTATAGTAACAGTATATTGACTCACATTCAGTAGTATAAAAGCGCATTCAGCGGCCATCTTGGATTTACCCCGTTTTCAAAAAATCTCCTCTGGAACCAATGAAGCAATCAACACGAAACTTGGTACACATAATCAATCAGTGTCTCTCAAAATTTTATTTGAGAGGTTGCTCCGTAAAACAAAATGGCCATTAGCGGTCAATTAAAATTGTCGAATCTTTAAGTAACGGATTTGGACGGCGAAAGTGAAGAAATATATGTTATATGATATGGCGATCATGAATATGCAAACATTTTGCTCCTAGGTCACGTGGTTTGGGCGCCATCTTGAATTATGTCAGACACGGAATAATTTTGTACAGGCTACAACTCTGGAACTACGGGAGGTACAGCCTTGCAGTTTATTGCATTATAATGTACAGGAGCAGCTCTTTCAGAAGTATGCCAACAACTGGTTGTCATTGGTGACAGAGTTCAGCGGCCATCTTGGATTTATCCCGTTTTCAAAAATAACTTCTAAATCCTACTCCTCTGGAACCAATGAAGCAACCATTGCATATTCCTTTTAGATACGGCATGCACGTGCCGCATATAGCTCCCGCCGATCGCCTAGACAGTTACCAATGCGTGTATTTAGATAACGGTACAATATGGTCTAGTTATCTCAGTTTCAGGTGTCAACTCGCCATGGGCAACTAGAATAACAGTGCGCCTCTAAAATTTGGAAAAAGAATTGAGATATCCTATATAGTCCATTTCTTAGTACCAATTTTTATCGGGGATGAAATAAGGTAATTTCGAGCAAGATGACAGCTGTTAACACTTTGCCATCAAGACACCATGCTGTTTCCTGTGGTCACTGAAGACGAGTAATTATTCAGCCAGGTTTGTTTATTTATCTATATATATATATATCAGAGAGAGAGAGAGAGAGAATTAAGGATTAATGTAGCGTTCAGTAATATTTCAGCTGTATAGCGAGAGTCAGGCCGGGTTGGTGACTGATCATGTGAACACCATGGCGGCCTAAAGCACATATTTCTCGGAGATCCTTTGTAAGGGTTATGCCGAATGTACTACAAAATGTACTATTGCAGGTCATGTAAGTTACGATCGAGTTGTTCCATTAGTGTGTGGTATTTACTACTAAATTTGAGAAAAGAGTGTTCTAGCGCTTGGCTCCATAGCCTTGCGCTACACAAAAAAGTTGTAATTACCATACATATTATGTTGTGGGAAATGCTTGCGAATGCCAATCAGATGTATGGGAGATGTATGTTAAATGGTTGCTCCAATCATTTACCATATATTGCACATACATTTGAGTGAATAAATATACGGTAAATATTTGTGTGTGGTGTTGTCGAACCAGTTTTAGCCATTGTGTTTTGACGTGGATAGCGCTAGTCTACAATTTTAAGGGTAATGTAAAAGTTGGAATATTTTTACTGGGATATTACTACTGAAATAATACTGAGGGATAACTTCATAATGATGTCGAAATTGCAACGATGCCTCTCTTGTAATAACGACAACAGAGGATGTGTGATGTTTACTTACGAAAATTCTATTGTGTGTTACGGTAATGAAGCCGAGTCTTTTTCGAACGCAAACCTGCCAAATGATAATTGTCTTGCCGAATACATAATGAAATTACAACCTCGAAAAAAATTGCGGTCTTCCGTTGTATAGAAATGGATTTATGCTTGATCAGAATGTGCTTCCTGGCCTAGTTTTGCCGTTGCTATATGGTGGTACCAAATTTCACAACGATAGTCTTAATGAGAAATTCAAGTATCTTTATCTATAAATAAATTCCCATAAATTATGTCCTTTTTATAAAGAAAGATTTGTGATTTGTGATATTTATATAGGTTATCACTTTCCTACATCACCGTTACAACTAACGAACAGATTGCTCGATCAGATCTTGATGAGTAAAAGTTGCATGAATAGTAGAGAAATCCCAAGGAGTTACGTGTTTATATGGCAAATATATGTGTTTCGATATGTCCGTCCTCATCAACTTCTTCCGTTTCAGGTTTTTAATATCCATGTTTGGAAGAGGAGAATACATAGAATATTTCGCGAATTATTTATTGGTTGTATTTCAGAACCTTTGCATTGCTAAGGGCAATGAAAGAATATTTACTGTTTATTGGATAATTTCAGCATTTTAGAAAATGCGCAAGTTATTTTGATGTCAATTCTTTGTCATTAGAGCATATTAATTTCAAATTTATATCCCACATATCCTCTCGATATATATGTCTGTTTGATATATTTTGCAGGTAAAATCAAGAGAGACGCAAGTCGAGCAGCTCTTGTCATTGGTAATGATGATTTTCTGGGATTCATTATCATCGAAGATGACATAATGTGAGCCGGCTGTATTCGATCCACACACGTCCACTTTCAGCGAAGAGTACACCTGACGAAACAAGGGAATGTACCTGTCATATTTCAATCGAA
>JAVTVY010051676.1:0-25137 GCA_036873755.1 Hanleya hanleyi | reverse complement strand
ATCTCGCCATGGTGTTGGGTGGGACCAGCGAACGTCTGTAGATCGAAACCCAGCATTTGCTGTAGTGTAGGACTGAGTTTCACATTCACGGTATCGGTGAGGGTAAGCTGTGCCTTGTCGTTGTGTACGTTGACATCGAAGAACACGTTTCTCTTGAAGCGCAAGGCTATCAGGCGTGCTGCACTATCCGTCACCCCCGTAGCGCCTTATCATGCATCAGTCTTGACAGCCCACCCATGAACTCTTTGGGGGTATCGTATTGGCCTTCGGACAGGGTGAGTCGGGTGTTTTTGCCTTCGTAGGTCACCTCGTACCACACTTCATTGGCTCGCACGTTGTACCACGAGTAAGGGTATTGGACATCCACGAGGGCACATTCCCAGCGTCAAGGTAAATGTAACGGTTGCGGTAACTGGGTGACGTACTTGGCCACGGTGTTGTCAGGAAACACATCCAGCGAACTGTTACTGGGTAGGGTCAGGTAAAACATGGCGACTGAGCTGTCCTGCTGCTGCTGTTGGGTTTAATAGGTCTTCCACGCCTTGGGCGGTTGTGTGCGGCGTCGTGTTCGTCGCGGTGACTTGCTACGTGTCACGGCTCTGGAGATGTGGGGTGTCTTGATCAAGGGTGTTTTTTTATAGGCGCGAAAAGAAAGTGCCCGTTGTGGTGGTGTTTTGGGGGGTGACTCCGGTTCCCATTCGACTTCCCAAGAGGGTAGTGGGCCACTCGGTGATTGCTGGGTTTGCTGCATAAAGGCCCAGCGGTGGGGGTTCCCCACCAATTCCTGTGGTACATGCATGTCTTTCAAGCCTTGAGCGAAGACCTCCCATCCTCGAGGATCGGTGTGCGATCTGCGTTGACGCATCAGATCATTCACTAAATCCGTCATGTGGGTGCCAGGGACCACCTGATTCTGTACCAGGAGTTCGCCTTTATCATTCCAAGTCATGTTAGGATTCTGTTTCATCCGTTGTAATACCAGGCCAGCTTGTTTCTTGAACGGGGCAGGTACACTCTTCAGCACTTCGTCTTCCACCCACTGTGGGGCTGTGGGGGCTACCTCACCCGGCTGTTGGAGCGGTGCTGAGGTCAGCGGTCTGTCACGTGGTGGTGGTGGTGGTGGTGGTGCTGTTGCTGGGGTAGACAGGGGTTTGTATTGGTCCATGAACGTCATGTACCGTTGAAGCGTCTCATTGTACCGTTGTACTTTCTCACTGTCGCTTAACCCCAGTCTCTGTAAGATCTGTTGCATCTCTCCATCGAGGCTGTTTATGGTCTTCACCGTAGGTGGGACAGGGTAGGGTGATTGGAGGTTTTGCAGGAACCGTGGTTCGACGAGGACCATTTTTTTCGTGTGGTTCATTTGTCGGCCGAAGAGTCCACCCAATACTGGACCCAACACGGAAGCGGCCAACGGTGCTAAGATGGCCCCAAGAAAGCCGCCTTTCTGTAACACCTTTTTCTTTTGTGTTTGAGGACCCGCTTGTGGACTAGGGTTCGGAGACCTGTCTTATGCTTGGCCAACTTGGTCTTCTGAGCCGGAGTCAGTGGTACGTTGCCTTTTAACAGATTGTACCCGATCTCGCACAGACAGCGTACAAGGTCAGGGTCCGCACCGCGTACAATAGTTCGGACTAACTCGGGTGGGGCCGTCTTCAATACACGGAGCGTGGGAGCGTGCTTCCGTACTCGCGCAGACATCCTGTACAACTAATGCTAGAACCCACAACTCTGCCTTTTTTATCCACCTCACAGACAAAGTCAACCCTGCTGTGGTATTCATTCTTTTTATTATTCCCCATCATCAAACACACAGACCCCAGCTGGGGGCGCCACTGTGGGTGTGTTTACATTATTTTTGCATGTACACGTGGTGGGTCTCTCCGGGAAAGATGCCGGTCCGTAGTCGAAGGTGGTCAGGGGTGGCTTGCTTGAGGTCGAAGAGCATATACCCGTGCTGAGGGGTTGTGGCATCTTTGAAGGCTTCCAACGCAAACGGTGTGCGGCCGGGATACATCTGTCTCGCCAGGTGCAGCGGTTGAGTGGTATCTCTCGGGTTTTTGAAGACCACCAGGTAGTGGGCATTTAAGCTGATATTCCGATGTTCTTTGTTTTTACTGAACAGATTCTGCACAATGTAGATGATGCTGAGCCGTCGATGATGGCTGCCTTTGGTAAAGAGTTGGGTGACCCGTGCATGCGTCTCCGCCATGAGATCATCCAGAACCATCAAGGTGTCGGGTTCCAAATCGGCCAGGTTGGGTAGGCCTTCCACGAACGTGATGTGGGGCATTGCTGCATACGCTGCCTGCCATTCTCCGTGACACCACACGACTCGGGCAATGGGTGGAGTGATCATGCTGTCGGCGTGTTCGAGGAGCTTCCTGACGAAGTGCGTTTTGCCGGAACCCGTCGGTCCTGCGATGACGCAGGTGAAGGGATGTTGCCACCGAGGGTCCATGGTTTGAGGTCTATCCGTTGTCGTGGTAACCCGCTCTTGTAAATTTCGTACGAGTGAACTGGAGTGGTGGTGGGTACAACGTCGGTCGTCGTTGTCTGTTCACGTTCAGAGATGGTGCTGGGGGTGGGTACAACGTGGGTGGACGGTTCACTGTGAGGGATGAAATCCGGTGGGTCTTGAGACGTAGTAGGTGTACTTGGTGTAAGTGTAGAGCTCGACGTGGCTTGTACGCGGGGTGTGGTGGTGGTGGTGACTGGGCTCGATACGACTGGTGCTCTCTGTAGACCCGTTTCACTGATGGCTGGTGTTCTCAGTTGGTTAAGTAACGTACTGACATAGGCTACGTCGTAAAACACACCTCCGTACAACACACTCAGCAGGGTTAGCAATAGCACCCCAAAGCCCACTTGCGCTTTGCGCGTTTTGCGAGACGCTGTCTTCGGAGGCAGCTGCTGTTGGTCCATAGCACTGGGGTCGGACGTGGAATGAAGGAGGACGGCAGTGGTGTCTGGCTTTATAGTCGTTTCACCTGGTTGGCCGCGACCCAGGAATTGAAGGAACTGGGCCAGCCTTGCCATTTTACGAAATGAAACAGTTTGCCACGTCGACGTTCCGTTTTCAAAATCTGCTCCACCGTGTAGTAGTCTTGCTGTGTTTTTACAACAGGCTGTAATTCCGTGTCGTAAAACGTCCCCAGCAACGTTTCGCCTTGGAGATCTTCCAGTTCATAGACTCGCCGCTGTCGGGGTAGGCGCCGTTTAATCAGGAAGTGCTCATCGCTCCAGTTGGGCAAGTAACTTTTCTCGAACTTGCCCTTGACTTTACTGATCCGTACAGGGTCCCCGACCTTGTACACCGCCTTCGTCGTTCGCTGCGATGGCCTGGGGTACAAGACACGCCGGACTTGGGCTTCATTGCGTTGGGTCACGGTAATGGGGGCTCTCTCTATACTTCGATGATAGGCTCGATTGTAACCCCTCACCAGTTTCGGGAGAACATCGATGTACCGCCTTGTATTCTTATAGGTGAAATATTTATACATGCGGCCTTTGAATGTCCTGTTGAACCTCTCCACCACGGAAGCCTTGGTCTCGTTGTACGTATGGAAGAAAAACACCTTCTGTTTCTTGAGAAAGGCTTGGAACGGTCTGTTGAGGAATTCCGTGCCTTCGTCGGTTTGCAAATACAAAGGTTTGCGCCCGGTCTTGAAGATGTCTTTGAACGCCGCTATGAGATTTGCCCCCGTTTTCGTCCGGATGGGTACCACCCACGCATACTTGGATAGGATATCGATGCACGTCAAGATATACCGATTCTCATCGTTGTGTTTGGCAAAGGCGCTCATATCCACCAAATCCGCTTGCCACTGGGCATCTATTCCTCCCACGATGACCCGGTTCCGTAGAAAATGGCGACGGACAGATCGATGTAAGGTATAGGTGTCTTGTCTTCTTAACCAATCTCGGACTTGGGCACGTTGTACCCCCTGGGGTTTGGCCGCTCGAGAGAGAGCCGACAATGCACTATAGGCTGCCGGACTGTCGGGACTGTAGTATAAGTTATCCAACACCTTCTCCCAGCGCTTCATGGTGACAAAATGATGATGGACCCTGGCTCTATCGTTTATTTATAACGGGTATATCTTGGGCCTGAGTTTCTTTCTGATTTTCTTCGTGGACTTCCACAGTGGCCATGGTCAATGACCAGTCCAACTCGTCTGATGACCGCTTGATAAGCACTTCATCCACATCCACCACGGCATCTTCCAATGCAGACCATAGATCAGGGTGAAGGGTAAAATGCACTGTACCTCCATCTAGCCGAGCCAATTGAGCAAAGAAAGGGCCGCGTCGGATGTACACATCGTGACACAAGTGGATGAGGTCGCCGTCCAGTTCACCAGACAACACCCGTTTGAATTTGGTCCAGCCCTCCCGGGACAGACGAATGTGAGCCGGGCACGGTTGTGTAGGGTCCGCATCTCCCACCACCTCCTCCATGATATCGACCTTATCCGCATACACGTGCAGGAAAACCTCGGGGGTCAAGCTGAAATACGCCAGTACTATATGCTCCGTCATGGTCAGTACGTGAATGGTACCAGATTTCACTGTCTCTCGTATTTATAGGGAGAACCCCGTGAGATCAAAGGATCAGGTGGTCATGTCATTGGGCTGACTGAGTCTAGCGGGGTAATCAATGGCATCGTCGTCGGGTTCATGTAGTTGTTCATGGGGTTCAGCCGCCGCGTCTTCCATAGCACGAACCCACGCTAATTGGTCGGGTGATCGGTCGTCCGGTATAAATAACTGGTCCACCAGAGGGCCTATTTTCTCCAAGGCTGACCACAGAGAGGGAGTTAGGAGGAAACTTCGAGCCGGCTCTTGGTAGCGTCCCACCCGTGGGTAGAGCGCAGTATGGTATACGTAGTTGGCCTTGTCCAGGTGGATCAGGTGTCCGTCTAACTCTCCGCTCAACACCCGTTTAAACTTAGTCCACCCATCACGCTGTAGTGTCACCGTATTCGATAAAGTCTCAGGGGACGCCCTCCAATCCCCGCCACTATCTTCCACCAGAGTCACATAATCTTCATAAACGTATAATCCCACCTGGTAAGGTGTAAGGGGGAGGATGGCTTGGAGTGATGACATGCTTCCTCTCAATGTCGAACGGAGAATGACACACACTCTGTCTGACCCTGGTATTTATAGTGTCAATACCACAGCGCCAGGGTGAATAGGGCACAGACTAGTATGAGGCCAACCAGCCGGTGCTGGTTGCGGCGTGAGCGCTCGTGGTCCATAGCCCGAGCATCAAGGATGGCTGTCATAGTCCAGTAGTGGTGAGTGATGGCACGCCTCTCCATCGAGTGCACTCTGTGGAGGACCGCTTCTGTGAACTCGTTCAGGATCTGGCGTCGTCCCTCGTTGTCGTCGCCATCTGCAAACATGGACCGGACCACTGCTCGGTAACCCGTGAATGAATTCACCACGGTGGCATACTGTAAAATGCGAGTCGCATGGGGCTGGGTCTCCGCCATGGCTCTGTAGAAATGAAGGTGTGGGATCCAGAGGGACGTGTTTTATAGACCAGATGTAGCTCTACGGGTATAGTCCGTGATACGTACTATTCTGATGGGTTAGTCCAAAAAAAGGGAGCAAGCAACAACAACAACACAGATTACAGATCAATCCTTTTATTATGCGTGAACAACATAGAAATGCATGTACTGACCTGTCTGTGGGAGGTTTCCCACAATGGCGTTCACCTTCGCGTCTTTTCGTGTACGTCCGTGTCTTTTCGTTAAAGTCCGTGTATCTTCGGTAAAGTCCGTAGGCATTGGGCAAGGAAGCTTTTTCCCGAGACCGAATCACCGCCAGACATGACTGCATCACCGCGGATGAATACATTCTTGCACTCACTCACACCACAGGTCGAGTGAGGTATCAAATTGAAGCATAGGTGAAGGAGCATTTAATGGACTGGGTGTGGAGTTGACATATCGATAAAAAATGGATATGACCTTGAACTGATCACGTGACCTCCCCGTGAGGGAAAAACCCCAGAACCAAGTCAGTACATGCATCCCATAGTCCCAGGTCACGCCCGATTCACGCAGACCGGAAGTGACGTCATACACCTGCGCACAACCGTGATGGAAAAAACCCAGAACCAAGTCAGGACATGCATTCCACACAGGCAGAATGCAGGCAGGCAGACAGGAAGGCAGGCAGGTAGGAGGGCTGGCTGGCTGGCTGGCTGATCAAGTCAGGTCAGGTAAGTCAGATTGAATACACCCCTTTCCCTAAAAATCGACTCCTTTTATACATTTTACTACTCGCGGCCATCTTGTACCCACCTCCCACATCTTGCACTGACTGACACTGGCGGCCATCTTGTACCCACCTCCCACATCTTGCACTGACTGACACTGGCGGCCATCTTGTACCCACCTCCCACATCATGACACTGGCGGCCATCTTGTACCCACCTCCCACATGGCGGCCATCTTGTACCCACCTCCCACATCATGACACTGGCGGCCATCTTGTACCCACCTCCCACATGGCGGCCATCTTGTACCCACCTCCCACATCATGACACTCGCGGCCATCCACATGGCGGCCATCTTGTACCCACCTCCCACATGGCGGCCATCTTGTACCCACCTCCCACATGGCGGCCATCTTGTACCCACCTCCCACATCTTGCACTGACTGACACTGGCGGCCATCTTGTACCCACCTCCCACACATCACGCATGCGCACACCGCCCCAATACCGCCCCATTTTTTTTTCTGCGCACACTTATGACGTCACACAAGGTTCTGCGCATGCGCAGTGAGGCGCTATTTCGCCAATTTACGCCTTGTATACTACTGGTGTTCAGTCACACCTGCATGAAGAATTTATACAACGATCAATTCAATGGGTGTTCAGTCACACCTGGTGTTCAGTCACACCTGCATGAAGAATTTGAATATCGTCGATGACGTCAGCTCTTTTTAGACCTTTTATCACCCGATACCCATGTTAGATCCAGGATACCCATGTTAGATCCAGGATACCCATGTTAGATCCAGGACACCCATGTTAGATCCAGGATACCCATGTTAGATCCAGGATACCCATGTTAGATCCAGGATAAGAGCCCTTAAAACAGACTGGACAGCCGCTCAATGGGCTTATTCCAAAAGTGGACACAAGCTTACAACTATATATTTTGATTGGGGAGTATCGGACAACTACATGTGAAGGAAGGGCTCCTGTCTTTAAGGGCTCATGTCCGCACCCTGCTCGTACTATCAAGCGTAAAACACCGACTTTTCGAAATAACATTGGAAATCACATGATGATGATGTAAACGACAGGTAAATTACCGGTAGGACTGAAGCGGCCAATACAGTTTGACAATGATGTTTGAGGCAGTATGATGTCGTAATTGAAAGACTGAAGCGGTCAATACAGTTTGTCAATGAAGTTGAGACAGCGGTCAATACAGTTTGTCAATGAAGTTGAGACAGCGGTCAATACAGTTTGTCAATGAAGTTGAGACAGCGGTCAATACAGTTTGTCAATGAAGTTGAGACAGCGATCAATACAGTTTGTCAATGAAGTTGAGACAGCGATCAATACAGTTTGTCAATGAAGTTGAGACAGCGATCAATACAGTTTGTCAATGATGTTTGAGACAGTATGATGTTCATGTGTTCATTGAAAGATTGGAGAGCTCAAACCTAGTTATTATGTTTGGAGACATTATGACGAGCCTATCGCGATTGACACAGCTAGCACCAGACTCCATATATATCTTAAATAAGATCGTTCCTTGATAGCTGACGAGAAATGCTATGCGCCTTGAGTGTCCTCAACCATTTTCACTGAAATATATTTTTCATCAAAATAATGTTCAGTTCCAATAATAAAATATATGTGTCGCTGTTTTGATTGTGACTGTTTATTTGAATCCGATTGTTGTCTATCTTTAACTCCAAAACATGAAGTTTTACTGTTCGTATTATTTATTATATCGATTATTTTAGGAATCGATGTTCAGGACTTTATATTGTTTGTCCGTGTTTATGAGACACGGCTCCACCGCCAAGTTATACAAGACATAGCCCCAGATATGATGACTCCCAACATTTGCTCAAAATTGTTTTTCAGCCCTATCAGTGATAAATCTCTTTTTACGCGAGAGGTCCTCTGCCGTGGTACTGATTGTCATTTATGTTCATATAAAATTAATACAGCTGTGTTTTAGTATCAGCCTCAAATAATCAATTACTGTCAGTAGGATAGGCCTTTTTACTTTCACAGCATATATGCAGACAGAAATAATATTGCTGTTCGGCATAACATGACCTATGTGATCCTCTTCCCAAACTGTGATGACGTCACTTTGGAGTCACGCGGCTATGAGTTAACCTTTATATGCAGTGAACTACTCCTGCATGATATAAATACGATACTGGTTGGTCTGCCCTTCGTATTATTGACTCTACATTATAAGCGCATGTTGTATAGCGGGTTACACTCTACAGTACTGTATATGTTTATACTCGTAACAATGTAGATTGACCTGTTAAAGTTTTTTATCGCGGATTTTTTTGATAGCTTATTCCCCTATCTATCTTTTCACGCCATCTAACTCTATTTCTATGTGAATGCAACCCTGTTCTGGTTTTCTTTTCTACTTCGACCATGTGTTAGAAATCAAATAGCTAACTTAAAACATAAAGCCTACCTTGCCGAATAGCATTCGAGTGAGACTAAATATTTTATCCATTTCGGGTATATTCAGCATATATGTATCCCCAGACAAATAAAGCAGTAGTAATAGTTTTGATTACGTACATTCGTCATCTTAAACGCAAAATCCCATCTACTTTATTCACTCGACACATTCCTTACATAAATGACAACAGTAGGTCTTACTGTTTCTTGTTTTAATAAAATGTCATATATTGACGAATCCAGATAGAAAGATATTATCAACGATTGGTAGTCACATAAGTACCTATGTTAACTGAATCAAACTTTCTGTTATCACTAAAGGCGTCAATTAAAAATGCTCGAGAGAGAAAGATATGTGCCTTCTCAGAGAAAACGTATCTTGTCGAGGTGGCGCCTCTGGCTTAAACCCATCGTCGATTCAAAGAGAGGTTCAAATCTTACGACACCACAAGCTGAAAGTGTGTTGGACAATTTTCTGGTAAACATGATCACACACATGAGCAGTGTGACTAACGTCACAGGACCTACGAAGTACAGTAGGCATTAGGACTCGATCGTATTTTCATTGAGATATGATGTGACCCTCCCCTACGGTACGTTTCATCATAATATGGTACATGTACAAACTTCCATAACAGCCACAGGTTCTCTTCATAACATGCCTTTTGTGAGATTGAGCAAGATTATATTCTGGGTATTTATATATTTACATCGATGTGTTCGTGCCACAAAAAATGAAAGTATATTGGTGAATGTTCTGGTCATTTAGTGATTCGGCCCTGGTACAAATAAATAACGATCGCCGATTTAATTTTACAATTTGTTAATTAAAGGAAACAGATTGAATAATATAGGTTCAGTAGATTTCAAGCTTCACGTGTGAAAATACATTTACATCTGTTTAATGGTTTTCAGTGCCCTTGTACAGGATCAAAACAACTATTTGAATCACATTATTTTCCCAACAATACAACAGATTTTTATTTATAGTACTATAGTAGAAAGGTAGCATTTATGTAGTTTACGGTAATTCAACTCCAGACCAACACCTTCTATGCACAAGATTCTATGTCATTCTCCTGAGCATAACCGGTACAAAGAGGAATAAATAGCGTCTCTACATCACGTTGTCATCTAGATATATGAGACAACACATTTTGGGCATCGGCAATCTGATGAATGTACTATTCCGGTCTTCTTGTTTCACATTATATTCTATGGCGGTTGATCGGTGATTTTCTTCATTGATAAACGTTAAACCACCTCAGCTTCGTTATGGAAACAGCGCTGATTGTTTGATATGGGCAGCCATTTATGTCAAAATTAGCAATTACAAAACCTAAAGCCAAACTCAGAAAAGACAGCATATCTTACAATGTCCACTGTAATCTTAAACGCATTTTATATTCCTGCAAATAAAAAAACCTTAACTTTGAACGTATACTCAAACCGAAAACAAACGGTACGATGTTCGAATACAAACTCAGAATGAAAAGCCTAGTTCTGGACGAATAGCCAGTCCGACACAGAGTGTGACCTATTTGAAAAGGAAGAGTATAACTCAGAACGAACGAGCTGTTTCACAACGAACAACGTTCCTTCGGAAATTATTTCCGGAAATAATCGGGTCATTCCGAATGGTAGAAAGATATATGACGTGAAACTGGGCCGCTATTTCGACTTCCGCTATTTCAGGTCGTGACCTCAAAATGAATGTGGTTATTTTTTGCCCCTAGGTTAAAGGGTACCAAAAGTTTTGAACTTCAGATATCAGACAAAAATGTTTACATGGACTTGCCATTCTCATCTTGTGAGACTCCTTACTATGAGTCGCTCATGCAAACGACAGCCACCCCCTCAAAATGTGGGGGAGAAGCAGATAGAGGCGCTCGAGTGGTCTCCCGTCTGCCGAGCGCCTCCTCGATTATAAAGTACGTTCTGAAAGAGGTCGTTCGTTCTCTGATACGTTGTACGTGCTGAAATATACTGTTTGTTCTGAGTTCGCTTGTATTATCGTTTGGAGAGAGATGAAATATGCGTTTAAAGTTTGGATCCTTGTTTACAAAAAGATGACATAAGCGTTTATACTGACGCTTTATATCGTTAGATACGTTTTCTGTTGTGAGTTAAGCTGTACAACCCGAGCTGGTAATTTTGACATACATGGCCGCCCATAGTTTGAGGGTATATGCAGTACTTAAGATTAATCTCAGGGCCATGTGCAATGGGACAGGGTATTTTTAGCTGTGGATAATTTGACCTGAATTTGAAGGCTCCAGCCTGGTGTGGCCAATGTGAAATAGGATACAGTTTACATACACAATGTATATCTAATATACTGAAGTGTTAATTATCAATCTAATTATAATCGGAATTATTTCAGATGAGAACTTGATGGTAACAATGCCCTAATGCACGTTCATGCCAAAAATCAAGGTTCTAATGTTAACGGTTCTCCTTATTTTGCCGACGAAAGGATTCGGATGGACTCACTCATTACCGGACAATTTGCGATCTGTAGCCTACTTCGTAGGAATAAGTGGAAATCGGTGACTGGTGTACACTGAGATTGTTCGTCTGAGATACAGCCCAGCCAATAGGAGAGTCAAGATTATGCGACAACCGAAACATTGCACAGACAGCGCCACCTTACAGACATCATCCATAATGCAGGTCTATATTCCCTACAGTTATTACTGAAACTGTCAGTTTAAATATAAGCCAATCAATACGCCACCTTCGTGGGATCCCGGTATATTTAGATGAAGGCCCAGTAGATGCGGAGAAAAAACTGGAGGCCAAACTCTTTTGAAGTCCCAGAGGGAACAACATCGGGGCCGGCGTCTCTTGAATCAAAACATTCACAGGTACAAATGTCTGACTTCCGAATCACCACACATTGCCTCTTTCTCAACAGAGGCATGCCTTCGTGATAGCGACTCTCACATAAATGGGAGCCATTTCGCTATTTTGACAGCGAAGCTCCCTCTTACATCATCGCTCCAAGGAACTTTTCCAGTCTTTATTCCTACGAAGTAGGCTACAGATCGCAAATTGTCCGGTAATGAGTCAGTGAGTGAGTCAGTCAGTCCATCCGAATCCTTTCGTCGGCAAAATAAGGAGAACCGTTGACATTAGAACCTTGATTTTTGGCATGAAGGTGCATTAGGGCATTGTTACCAGAACGTTCTGAGCTGACCGAATTCTGATGAAAATTTGATTTATATTTTTTTTTTTTTATTTATTGATGGCTCAGCGAGTGCATTGTCATGCCCATCGGGAACCCTTGGCTGTATGTTTCACTGTATATATAATACAGTACAAAACCTGGTGGGATATATGAAATAGGAAATGCTAATTTTCCATCATTTGTTAGTGCATTTATCTACACTGCTATTACCAACTTGCCATCCTCAATACACACAATTCAGTATATTGTTATAGATATATGTAAACTGTGGCCTTTAACGTGTTACAACACATATAAGGGAAGTGGGAAGAGGTGCCGACATACTGACTGCGTCATTTCACATCCAAACGTTTCATCACAGACCACACCAGGCTTCAAATTGCAATCAGCTGACGAACCTTACTAATGTAGTTAATTTGCCAAAAAATCTATTCATTCTTAACCCAGAAATTAAAATAATTATGAGCTGTTTCGCCTTTTATTAATTACAAGCGTCTAGTCCGTCATCCATAATTCAGCCGTCGTCCATTAGAGAATATCCGCGTCCATAATCTAAAGAATATTCCTATTCTATAACGACAAGAGAACGTTTAACAAAGGAGACAACTCATATTGCTTCGTTGACTGCAAAGAAAATAGTTCACCAGTATCTCGCATTTTTACACACGGTTATCACTCAGTAGATGTCCTAAACGTCGGCTAGCTTAATACTCTGACCGAGAGACAAATGTGCCGTCATTTGATGAAAACAGCTAATGGTGACTGACCAGAAGATCATACACAAAAATCATACGCGCCTACTCACTCCCATTTCTCCTAGAGCCTTTTCTCGTAGTCAGGAGTCTCACGGTACTAGAATGCACATTGTCTGTCGCTCAATTCGTTGAGACGTGGCCATGTTCGGAGAGGTCATGAGTTCACGTATGCGTCCCGGAATATTTCCGTCATCGCTCGCATTTGATAGACGAACCATGACTATAGACAGCCGCTCGCCTGAGCAATAAAGGAGCCATGCGATTCAAATTAACGTGGAGAAGTGTCTCACGCTCCGACATGTTCTGTATATTCGTAATCAACCACCTCGCTGGGGGTCTAATAATACCCCAGCCCACAGTCAGATTTTTGGACCGGATTCGGGGCCTTCGCACACATCGCCGGAAGTGACATCATATATAGTAAAATAGATGTTTGCCGAACATTTCGATTACTCTTCAAGTCTGCATAATACCTCTGTTGACCTAGCGTTAAAAAGAATTATCTGGAGATTATTTCCCCTGTTTATCTGGACAGAGCATATGAAAAGTAGTTCGCTCATGTGCAAAACTGGAGTTGTTCGGCCGAATTCAAACTGAACCGTGCGTACGTGGGTTTTCCCCTATATACGCCATAGCACCAAGGTCAACTTCCGCTGTTGGAGGCAGGGATGATAAATGAGCCTGTGAAATGGAGCATGTGCTGTGGGGAGGATGACACGTAATATCTTTGCTAACCCCAATTCGCGATATTTTGTGACATGGAATGTATTTTAAAACCGAAAAAAAGCTGCATCGCTCCATAAGGCATAATATTATAGTTACCCCCAAAGGTCGGCAGGTTGGCTCCTTCATCTCATTTGTTGGTTCACAGCCATCGTCGCTTAGAAGTTAGAGGATAAAATAAAATAATCTGAAATGATATATTGGGGATCTGTTTCTGTCTTCTACACGAAACACCATGTATACAAACACTGAAGGTTTGATCCATCACCTAACTATACACATCTATGAAAATCGTATTTTCCCCTTAATTGATTTTTGATAGGAGTCGTATCAGAGAGACGCCATTGTTCTGATGTGGACGGTATATATATATATGCGTTAGAGGGTTATCACTCTTTCATATCGGTGTACGGATCAACTCCACTTAATTTATAAGCGTGGGCAAATTTCCAGGGAGGGGAACTGTCTTAGATCGATTCATATCAATAAGTTTACGAGGCCGGGTATTTATTTCATGGTCTATAACTGCCGAGTTTGCGCGATGAAAATCACAGACATAACATTATCCCAGAAAGGCAGACGCTATTGTCACTGTCGTGTTACGTTACGGTAAATGACAACGGCAGGTTGGTCTCTATTTACATGAGATGAATAAGAAGCTTAAGATTAGAACTTTTAGCTGTACAGCCTGAAGATTGCGGAGTATATTTACGGAATATATATACTGCTGAAAGCAGTGAAACTAGTTAGCGAAATCAATCAGTCCGAGTTTGTCATGACTTTTTTCTAGTACTATATTTACCATACACAAAGGCAGTTTATACTGTGATCATTTAGTCAGAATCGCCAGTGATTTTCATCAAAAATCACCAGAAATTTTCATCAAAAGTAGGTCAGCTCAGAACTTGTTGGTAATGCGCCTTCATTCCAAAATAAATAACGATCGCCGATTTAATTTTACAATTTTTTAATTAAAGGAAACAGATTGAATAATATATGTTCAGTAGATTTCAAGCTTTACGTGTGAAAATACATTTACATCTCTTTAATGGTTTTCAGTGCCCTTGTCCAGGATCAAAACAACTTTTTGAATCACTTATTTTCCCAACAATACAACAAACTTACTATAGTAGAAAGGTAGCATTTATGTAGTTTACGGTAATTCAACTCAAGACCAACACCTTCTATGCACAAGATAATAATGATTCTATGTCATTCTCCTGAGCATAACCGGTACAAAGACGAATAAATAGCGTCTCTACATCACGTTGTTATCTAGATATATGAGACAACACATTTTGGGCATCGGCAATCTGATGAATGTACTATTCCGGTTTTCTTGTTTCACATTATATTCTATGGCGGTTGATCGGTGATTTTCTTCATTGATAAACGTTAAACCACCTCAGCTTCGTTGTGTGAATCGGAATTGCATTGCTGTGACATACCAACACACTCCGTGGCAGTGATTCTGTATCCCCTAATCAAGGAATCAAAATGGATCAAGATTTGAAATGACAAGAGAAATTTAGACATATTTTGTTTAAATTATATCCAAGTGTGATATATAGTCAATATTCAAGAGGTACAAAAAACCCCAAAGTATGTCCTCATATTTTCACATCCATGCCAAGAAATACTGCATTGAAAAGGGCCCATTTAGCCTACCCTGTTTTATCGCTCTAATCAGCAAATGGCGGGGTCATATTTCTGCTGTCAAAATTATATTTCCCTCCAAAGTCTTAACCCTTGAATCCAAGTCACACACTCTCTGATGCAAAGTAATGATTGTCCTAACTATCCGATTAGCACATTATGAACATGTCTTTTGTCATAGTGTACATATCATAACTCACATCAATGTTTTCTGCTATACTATTTCAATGATATGGTTTAACAATTTAAGTTATGCAAACAGCGCTGATTGTTTGAGGGTATATGCTGTCGGGCAATTATGGAATTGTCCCAGATGCACGTTAAGATTAACCTCAGTAATAGGGCCATGTGGCATACTACAGTGGAAAGTGGATCAATGACAGGTTATTTTTAGCAGCAGTGGGTAATTTGACCTGAATTTGATGTGGTCAATGATGAAGTGTTTGGATGTGAAATAGGATACACGTTAAAGGCTACAGTGTACATATATCTATAACAATATACTGAAGTGTTAATTATAAATCTAATTTTAATCAGAATTATTCAAGGTTCTAATGTCAACGGTTCTCCTTATTTTGCCGACGAAAGGATTTGGATGGACTGACTGACTGACTGACTGACTCATTACCGGACAATTTGCGATCTGTAGCCTACTTCGTAGGAATATATATATTGAGAGGTAGAAAGAATGCATTTGTGAATCAGAATGATTACGTAATCATAGGGTAGCGAACTAACCCAGAAACTCTGGCTGTGATAGGTGAATATAGGTAAGGGGGCGTGGCATTCCTATCACAGCCCAGATCGAGGGTGGGTTAAATTTTCGCGATAAAAATTTATGTCGCGAAAAGCGGCTTTTCGCTGACGAAAATAACGAAACGGGAAAGAAAAAATATGCCAATTTGATACAGTTTGACCGACCCGAGCTTCTTTGTCCATGGACCATCTATCACGACTGTTTTGGTGCTGACAAAATGTGATCAAATGTGTGAGAAAAAACCTTCATTGATTTTAACGATTTCGCGCCTTTCTGACATCTTGTGAGAATATGACCTTCGCTATTTTGATCTCGTGACCTTTCTGATCACGTGAATAAACACACGTCGCTATTGGTTTAAATCCATTTCTTGATGACGTGAGTCAAAAGGTCAACCCCATTCTGCGCATGTCCCTGTAAACTATGAAGAAAGAAACACAACGGTTTTGTTGACAAAATCCGTGTTTGATGGCAGATTCCATCTAATTAAAGGAGTCATTAGGTAGTTGTCATAGTGCTGGAGATACCAAATCATATTATTTATTCGATAAAATGCGTGTTGTGCCTCTGTCTCAATTCCCCACGCCGTGTGCAGTTAAAGATCTCGAGCGACTGACGTCTTATTATTTTTTTTCCTTTTCGGTCTGTATAAGTGATTCGGGCTAAGGGGTCAGCAACAACAACCCAAAAAAAAAAATAGACTCCTTAGCCGATGTTTTCGGGCTAGGTAGCGAACGTGCGGGGTAATGGTTGAACTACATACCATCAATGCCGATGCTTACACGTGCCCTCAGTGTACCAGAGTCGTAATAGAGACGACAATTGTTAGATATACATCTCTCCCAGAGTCCCTCATGTTGAGTATCGGAAGCTCTCCAGTAAGCTGTCGTATAGCCGATCAAATGGAGGACAAATCCCAACAGTAAAAACAATATGGACACCTTAGCAGCTTTGGTGCTATGTGAAAAATCCAGTATCGCCATTGTGCTTTCAATATGTTTTAACAGTGCACTGTCAGACTAAAATTAGTTGGATTCGAGCGATATTTTCATGTCATAGCAGCCAAACTTCTGGCTTGTTAACGCGTTCACTCCAGACTTCTACTACGATAAACAACTCATCCGCATTGTGCGCTATTTCGTTTCAAACTTGAACTACATAGCATGCTTCTACCTCTGCAAATAAAAGACGAAGAACAGAAAACACTGCGAGGCACTATGTAGGTCATTCGTCTGCATTAAATGTAAGCCTACGCCTTTATGTTTGAGCGATCTTACGTGACTGTTTATATGGCTAGGCTCTACTTGGGTTTCACCACAGTTGTCTGTCCTGTGGGATATTTCATGATAATAATATTGATATATACTGAATTTTATTTTTTGAAGTGAACTTTGTCCGTTCCCTCAAACAACAGTATTTATGATTAGGACTGAAAATTCTCTTACTCAGACTGGGCGGAGTGGTGGGGCTGGGGGAGACTCAATAATTTTGCCTCAATCACTCCCTTCTCCATTTAATGCAAGTAACTATAATGACCGACGGGAGGGAGGGTTTTTCTCACCTTTTCCCCCGTTTTGCGTCCCTTGTCCATCAAATAATTCGGTTCATCCCTCATGTAAGAAGTCACGAGAGAAGCTATAGCTACATGTTCTGACATTCGGGAGTGGGTGGGTGGTGGGGCGATGGTTAGGTGGTAGTTTGAACTAATATTTGATTTGGTGGAGTTAGTTCCCTTCACATGCTACACACGACCAAGGTGGCGCTGATTTTCAATCAATACACAAGCTAGACTGGCCGCCGTCGTCTAATAACGTTGGGCTGATTGACGACAGGCTTCTAATAATGCCGACCTTCACTGTAGCGGCGATGTCATGACCTGTTGACGTGTATTTGTGACGTTATGCAACAATCGAATTAACAATTTCATTATAACGTCGTATTGTGACGTTGTGTAAAATTCTGCTGTAACGTTACGGACTGACGAGGACCCACAGACACTCTCGTCTAGACTGGCCGCCGTCGTCTAATAACGTTGGGCCGATAGCGGGTCATGCGCAGTGGATGGGTACTAGTCTAACTCTCGTCAAGCTGTACAGCCTGTTCTTGACAAGGCCGAACTGAAGGTCGATAAAAGAAATAATCTTTTACAGAATATCATCATATAACACCATCCGTTATCAAATCCTAAAGCAAGATGAAATAGACGCATATCTTGAGCGATAGTTTTCACATTGATCTGTAGCACTTCCTCTACGCATCAAGCCATTTCATAAACACTCCATGTTGAAGGTATGGGCTCAAATTTGGCCGCCATTACGTCTTTTCATTATTAGATACTGGTCCACAAGCTTAGCGATAGCGGGTCATGCGCAGTGGATGGGTACTAGTCTATACACAAGCTGGTTCCCGCCTCAACCACGTAGGTGGGCTACCTCGACAGACTCAGAAAGATGGTTGGAACTCGGAAACAGCTTAGGCCAAGATTTGAAAAAATATGGACCCTGAATATGGGTGCGGATAACGTACCGTACAACAACAACAACAGGTACTGTACACTGCACGTAGATCTCAACAGAGCGCTGAATCCCATCATTTTTTTGTCAGCTTCACTGTGTTATCTGATCTCCAGCGCTAAATTGCTGGCATCGATTTGGGGTAATAAACTATAATTGACAAAGGATGTACTGCAACTTGTATTATCACTCTTGCCCCATACGCACGACCCTTTCTCTTGTTTTGCAGTGTAACTGCGTAACTTGAGGTATAGGCCTCTCTGTGACAGTGTAGCTTCGTTAGAGGCTTTCTCTCTTTGTTAGCGTAACTGATTATGTCCAGCATGTCCAGGGATTGCCCTTTTTCTGACAGCGTAAATGCGTAACTTCAGGTGTAGCTCTCTCTCTGTAACAGCGTAACCACATAATTTCAGTGATGAACCATCTCTTTTCACTTAGCGTAACTGCGTAAGTAGTATACAATGTGTAAATCGTCCGATTAGCGCCTCACTGCGCATGCGCAGAACTGGGTGTGACGTCAGAAGTGTGTCTGTGCGCATGTGTGAGTTGAGATGTGAGTGGGTGGGTTCAAAATGGCGGCCGGTTATTTTCTCTGGGACGTTGAAAGTCCGCCATTTTGAACCCACCCACTCACTCGGTTGCACTGATTTGACCTGGGATGTGAGTGGGTGGGTTTAAAATGGCGGCTTAGGGTGTTGTGTGTGTAAAATAAGGGTCCGCCATTTTGAACCCACCCACTCACCGGGGTCTGTGAGTGGGTGGGTTCAAAATGGCGGCCGGTTATTTTCTCTGGGACGTTGAAAGTCCGCCATTTTGAACCCACCCACTCACTCGGGTGCACTGATTTGACCTGGGATGTGAGTGGGTGGGTTTAAAATGGCGGCTGAGGGTGTTGTGTGTGTAAAATAAGGGTCCGCCATTTTGAACCCACCCACTCACCGGGAAAACGTATAAAAGCAGTCGATTTTTAGGGAAAGGGGTGTATTTCAATTGGACTTACCTGATCTGCCTGTCTGCCTCCCTGTCTGTTTGCCTGCTTGCCTATCCGCTTGTATGAGACGAAAAGCATGAGACGTGGAGAAGATTTTCCCTTAGACCCAGCAGCACCTCCGGTTGAAGTCTTGCCTGAAGACGAGCGTGTGAGGGTCATTTATCAACGACACTGGGCTACCATACGCCATTGTTTTCACCTTGACCGTCGTCTTTTGGACTTGTACAATTTTCGGCTGGAGGACCTCACGTATCTCACTACCTATGCCGAGAACATTTTCAAAGATCAGGTGACGGCCTATAAGTTGAATATGACATTTGGGTATATCTTACGGCACAAGGAGACGGACCAACTGCGGTATTTCTACCCCAGCAATAATACCTATGTGTTTGATCAGCCGTTCACGGTAACGGATGCGATTTCTCTCGAGCCCCTGATCGAGCAATTGACTACGTTGGATCCATTGGAATGGGCCCAGTTGCAACGCCCCAATACGCAATGGCTTGTGGAAATGGTGACTAACGTTACATTTTTCGTCACGAAAATGCGAGATCACCCGATCGGTGCTCCTGTAGAACTTCCCCCGTGGTTGTTTCATCGACAAGGCCTGAATGGATTAACAGGAGGGAGAAAGGGGCCCTACAAAGACCGGAAATGTCTGTTTCGATGTTTGGCCGTGCATCTGGACGAGTGTGACCCCCACGCTTGTGATACAGTGGCCGATGGCTATTGGGAGCAGTATTTAGAGCAGCAAGACATGGATAAGCGGCACTTCCGTGGAGTTCCCTTTAAGAATTTGGATGACGTGGAAAGACTGTTCGATATTAATATCTTTGTGTATCGATTACGATGCGAGGAGGAGGATACATTTGTGGCTGAATTGGTTCGGCGATCAACAAAACGGTATGCTGCTACCATGAAAGTGAATGTGTTCGATGACAATGGCGTGAGTCATTTTTCCCTCATTTACAATATGAGCCAGTACGCTCAGTCTTTCAGTTGTGCCCAATGCCATCGTGTGTTTAAAACGTCTTACAGCTTACAGCGCCACGAGAAAACCTGTGACAACAGAGTCAAGCGAGTCTATCCGGGTGGCGTGTATCATAATGCACCTACTATTTTCCAGGAACTGGCCGATGAGGGTGTACCGGAGGAGGATCGTTATTTTCCCTTCCGGGCATGCTATGATTTTGAGGCCCTGTTAGAGCCCATGGACCTGTTTTCGGCGAAAACACAGTGGACACAGCGCCATATTCTAATGAGTGTCAGCATTTCATCCAATGTACCTGGCTATGACGCTGCTCCGGTGTGTTTCGTGTCCACGGGAGAATCCCATGAGTTGATCACCCGTATGATGGAGTATTTAGAGAAAGTCAGTGCGGCCAGTACGGCATTGTTGGTGGCCAAGTTCGAGGACGTACTGACCCAGCTGGACGACCGCATTCCTGAACCTGGTGTAGCGTTCAGCGATGATGAAGAGTCCGAGTCCGAGTCTGAGCCGCAATCCCAGTCGCAGCCTCTGCAGTCGCAGGATGTCCCCCTACCGAAACCGTATGCGGCGAAATTGAAAGCCCGGTTCGTGCAGTACCTGACTCAGTTACCGGTGCTCGGGTTTAATTCGGGCCGTTACGATCTGAACATGGTCAAGGAATTTCTGTACCCTTACTTGGCCCAGTCCGATACCCTCAAGTCGGTAATCAAGAAGATCAACAACCATATGGCCCTCACTACCACGTCACTGCATTTCCTCGATGTAAGGAATTACCTGGCACCTAATTGTAGCTATGACCAGTGGGTCAAGGCCTATAACTGTACCCAGACGAAAGGTTACTTTCCTTACACCTATATGACGAGCCTGGACCGCTTAGAAGACACCCAGTTGCCACCCCGCGAAGCGTTTTACAATGACCTGAAAGGGGCAGCTCTACCGGAGGCCACCTACATCGAACTCCAAGAAGTGTGGAACCGTCACAGCATGAAGACGTTGCGAGATTTCCTGGTGTGGTATAACAACCTAGATGTGGTTCCCTTTCTCGAAGCGGCCGAGAAAATGGTGCAACTCTTTCGTCGCCAAATGCATGTGGACATATTCAAGGAGTGCTTAAGTTTACCTGGTCTGGCGCTTCGCCATCTGTTTCAAGAGTGTCCTACGTACTTTTCACTCATACAACAAAAAGATGCAGACATGCACGATTGTTTGAAGCGAAACATTGTGGGGGGCCCTAGCCTTATTTTTCACCGCTACCATGAGAAGGATGTGACCACTCTCCCCAGTGGGAAACCGTGTGCCAAAATCATTGGGTTTGACGCGAATGCCTTGTACTTGTGGTCGCTCGCCCAACCCATGCCCAGCGGTCATTATACGCGTTGGTGGGCAGAAGGTGGGCAATTTACACCTCAACGGACGCCGTACAAACATCTCGCCGATCAGTGGTTAGACTGGGAAGCCTATCGACGGGCCATTTATATTCGTCACCAGACCAACGCCACAGAGAAGCGGATAGGAGATCGCCGACTCCCCGTCGATGGGTTTGCCCTTGTCCAAGGCACACCGACTGTTTTCCAGTTTTACGGGTGTTACTGGCACGGCCACGAATGTCATTTTAGCGCGGGGCGCTTCAATGAGCGCCGTGGAAAATCGGCACAAGAATTACGCGAAGAAGTAGTGGTCAACGGAGATTACGTCAAAGAGCGAGGCTTCCATCTCATTGAGATGTGGGAGTGTGAATTTCACACCATGTGCAAGGCCCTGCCCCATTTACAACGGTTCCTAAAAGAGCGTGAGTACCCTTTGAGTCGTCGGCGACTGCTAAGTCTGCCTCAGATGTTGGACGCCATTCGCTCGGGACAGCTCTACGGCTTTGTAGAATGTGATTTGCATGTTCCAGACACTCTCAAGCCCCTCTTCGCCCAGTGTCCGCCTATCTTCAAGAACACGCTGGTGGGTCGGACGGATATTGGGGAGACCATGGGCGCCTATGCGGAGCAGCACGAGTGTTTGCCTAAACCTCGCCGCATGTTAATTGGAAGTATGTGGGGCGAGAAGATCTTGCTGGGCACCCCCTTATTGCAGTGGTATATGAAGCACGGTTTGGAAATTACTCAAATCTATCAAGTCATCCAGTACGTACCTGAGGCTTGTTTTGCGGAGAATGCGGACCTCGTGACGAAGGCCCGTCGTCAAGGTGATCAAGACCCGAGTCAGGCCATCATCGCTGAATCTTGGAAACTCACTGGAAATGGTTATTATGGAAAGACAGTAACCAACCAGGATAAGCACGTCAACGTGAACATTTGTAGTACTGCCCAAGCCCGCAAAAGAGTGAATTTGCCTCTCTTTCGATCTGTGGAGGTGATCGATGACGACACTTATGAAGTCACTTCAGCCAAGAAGACTATCCGGTACAACTTACCCCTGCAGATTGGATGTATGGTCTATCAGGTGGCCAAGCTGAGGATGCTGGAATTCATCTATGATTTTATGGGTGTCTATTTTAATGCGTCAGACTGGCAACTCATGGAGATGGACACCGATTCGGCCTACATGGCCGTCTCCAACGCCGATTGGGAGTCCCTGGTGAAACCCGAGTTACGGGAACAGTATGAGGCGGAACGGGACCAGTGGCTACCCCGACGCGATCACTACACCTACGACAAGCGGACACCCGGGCTCTTCAAGCTGGAGTGGAGCGGAGATGCTATGATTGCTCTCTCCTCCAAGACCTACTACTGTTACGGAGGAGGAGATGGAGGGGAGGAAAATAAATTTAGCTGTAAAGGGGTGAGCCGGCGCGATCCCCACATCGACAAAGCTCTCTACCTGGGCGTGTTGCAAAGCCAGGCCAGTGCGAGTGGCACTAACCGAGGATTCCGGGTCGTCGACCACCAGATGCGCAGCTATATTCAGCAACGAGACGCCTTTACTTTCTTTTATCCCAAACGAAAAGTATTGGCCGACGGTGTGAGCACCACTTACTTGGACTTGTAACATGTCGAACACTAACTGTGGATACACAAATGTAAAAGTCAGGATGGCCGAGTGGTCTAAGGCGCCAGTCCTAAGTGCTGGTCAGCAATTGCTGGTCGTGGGTTCAAATCCTACTCCTGACAGAACTTTTTTTGTATATATACCACTACTATTCTATGTGTACATACCCTACTATTTTTTGTACCCTGTATTTCTATTTTGTATAGTCTAATCCTTGTTGACTTAAATAAATAAAAAGAGAAAGTCAAAACCCATCATTGTGTTTTTTTCATCAATTTATTCAACGTCAGAACAACAACGTCATAACAATAATAAACAAGATGCGCGCAGTACAATTTTTTAAGTTAACCAGAGAAATGGAGCATGCACATTAAAACGAGAGGCCGTCCAGTCATAGACGAGAACATCCCTGTCTTCGGCTTGACAATAATCATCAAACATATGTACAATGGTAGGCATAGAATGTCCTCTACTCCGGTGAGTGAGATAAAACACACAGTACTGTCCGCACACACTACTCAAGGGGCCTTGTAATCTTTGCGTATTCCAACGCCACTCTGTCGTGGAGACGTCCATGAATTTCACCAAATCGGCATGGAGGGGTGCAAGTCCGTAGGAATCAAAGTATTCGCCTTGGCCTTGGGTGTCCACGTACACAGCTATCCAATGTTCACCGGGTCGACTCTTCGGGTCTGTATTCAGGATGTAGGCTGCAGGGGTGGTGGAGTGGGTGGGAAACACATTGCGTGGAAACACACCTCGAAAGGGGATCTTGGCATCTCGCTGGAGTATGTCCATCAGCTGTTCTGTATCCATGTTTAGCTGGAGAAGTCACACAGCACGTTTCTTTGCTCATCTACGCTGATGACGTTATCAAACTCGGCGTAGCAAATCACGTTAATGGTGCTGGGTAGAGGGAGGGAGAAACGCAGTTCCAACCGTAGGTTTCCTTTCTTCAGTAAAGCCAGTTGATGATCGTGTTCCAAGGTAGGGGTGAGGTCAAAGGCGAACAATGTGTACCCATTGCCAAAGTCTTTTCGACTGATGGTATTGCCTTCGTCTTGGTTGTTTTGTCCTGTGGCTGTAAACAGGTTCAGGTAGGTCCGCACATAGTTTCCGTTAGTAAAGTCCGGTTGTAAGGGTCGGGCTGGAATTTGATGGCCGGCCACGTGCAGTGCCACAAAGTTGATGTTGAAATGATCAAATTTGAACGGATTCTCAGCCCAATTTCCATTGAATGTGATGTTGGTCACACACGCCAGGGTAAGACGTTTAGGCAGATCTCCTAGAAATAAATTCTCTCTGTTGGCCATCATCGTACCTGCGGGCACCGAGAACACCTTGGTCTGTACGCGTCGGATGGGATACAGGGCTGGTTTTTTCGATAAGGCTTGCATGTGACTCAGCAACACCCCCTGTTGCAAATCTACCGTACGGACAAACAGGGCTGCATCTTCAATGATGATGTTGTAATCGATAGCTCCCTCCCCACCGGCCATTAAGGCAAACATAGGTGAGGAACGGATCAACTTGATCTTGATGGTTACACCGTTCATCATGTAGCGGTCTTGCATGAACAGATCGGCGTGCAGTCGTCCCATCATATCGATGGACTTGCTTTCTCTTGCTAATCTTTTGCGTCTGGCGTACCCAGTATTGCCAGGGAGTAGCACGTTCTGGTATCCGGGTGTATCCCTGTAGTACAGCGCAGCTTGTAAGTGTGATAGTTTGGCATCACTGCCGTACGACAACAGCGTCTCCAGGTAGGCTCTATACGCATACGTATTGGTGGACGTACTGATGAGTCTATCGTTCAGACTGATATCCACCTGTTGGAACATGGAGTGCAGCCAAAGTTTCACCGGG
>JAVTVY010051675.1:0-27366 GCA_036873755.1 Hanleya hanleyi | reverse complement strand
GCTAACAATTTTAAATTTTCTCAGAGAGAAGAAAATAAAAAATAATGCTCAACTCCATCTGAATTATAAACGAAATACAGTATACAGATGGGACCAGCTTGGTGAGAAACAAACAATTCCCATGTATAAAACAAATTTGTGTATCAAAGCATAGCACAGTTTCACAATAAACAGTGGGTGAATAGGATTACATACTCACGATAACCAACACGTGATCCCTTTGTTGATCGACACACCCTTAATCACATAAAGAGATCAGCAAAGACGCTCATTAAAATGCAACAAACAGTCGTAGCATTGAAGTCCCGTAACATCCATTTACGCTATTATAGCATCGTTTAAATAGGGTTGAGTTGTGGTTACGTACACAAAAACAACAATCACGTAAACATGAGAGGCAGAATAAAACCTCCGTAAGTTCTCTCTTGAAGACAGGATATCAAAATCACACAATAATACTGGATATAACAAGAGATTACCTTCTTGGTAGGACCAAAGAATTGAATGCATGAAGGTGAGAAACTACCAAAGTCCGAACAAAACATACAACAACAACATGGAACATTGACGGACTGCTTATAAAGACTCGGATTTCCCCGGTGGGGAAAAAACGAACCTCCCGCGTCAAACGAGGGTAGTACTCACAATCCTGGTAAGATTTATACAACAATTCAATGGATAAAATCATGAATCAACGAAACAAAAACCTGTTCGTTTAAGGTACATCACAATAGGCTCACATACTGACCGAACAAAACGGAATGTTGGGAGCCAATAAAAGCCCACATCAAACACACCGGTGGAGTTTGTGTGGAGACGCAATATTGAATACACACTGGCCTAATGCAGGACTGTGTTATTTGTTAAACATGAGATTTCATAAAGACTTTTAGAAAAACATCGTCAGACGATCATTTCAAGAGAATTTAAAATCTCCGCCAAAAGCCAAATATTTAGCGACGTACGTCCGAAGACACTAAACACGTGGCCGACTCAAACGAGTCCAACATTCGCCCCAAATAGATCGGGAAACGGAATTAAATAAACTATGTCCAGATTTAACCGGCAACGGAGAAATAGACACACGACGTTGTTTATTAGCTTTCTTCTTTTTAGAAGAAACATGTGGTACCGATAGACAGAGGCGAAATAACATGTGGCAAAGAATTCTTTTATCTGACGAAGACAATGGAATGCACCGGAAAGACCGACTTGGTCTTTGTTAAGCCGAACAAAGGAACGGGTTTGGGATCGACCCTAGACAATGAAGCTCCGGTACGGGTCAAACTGTCTAACAACCTAGAAATATCTTCGTGCAGAATAGTCCCGCTTGGCTAAATATATACCGACGCGGGCGAAACTGGATCTTGACCAACTCGGTCAAGATCCTCACTACATTTCATATCATTGACCAAAGAAATTTCTAAAACCCGTCTGTCGACCTCCGAAATAGACGGGTCATCACAAGCATGTAAAAGATAAGCACGACGAGCTTGGGCATAATTCTTCCAAGTCGTCGCCCCATAATACACATTCCGCGCACGTGGACGCACGACAACACAATTCTTTACAAGAAAAAACAAGCCGTGTGGGCGTCCAATGGGGACAAATTTTGCCCGCACGTACGACAAGGAATAGAAGTCGGAACCTCAGACATAATAATACAATAAGTAAATTCCGAATAAACAACACAAGTCACACTTGATAAAGGATACACCAGCGAAACAACAACAACTAATGTTGTAAATTGAATCTGAACATTTCCCTAGATGTGCACTGCTCGAGAGCAAACAGGAGAAAGAGGGCGAGAATGGGCTAGCTTTGTCTTATATAGTAACCACGTTGGGAAGAGTGAGAGCTCTCCTAGGGGCGGATAACTCTCTCTCCTAGGGGAGATAATTTTTAGTTTTACTTCCGTTTTCTACGTTTGATTGTGCATTTAAATGGAGTTTAAAGGCATTAATTGAAGCAGGTTTACGATTTAGGAAGCAAATATCTTGTTTCCACTGGAAATGAAGAGAGATCTCATGCACTGAACCATCATAAAAATCAAGCATCACTTTGAAGAGAATATTGGGTTACCACCCACATAATCAGTAAAAATGCGCAAAGAGCTGTTCCGGAAGCTGTTACCCTTACAGTATCTTGGACTGCCCGAACACGCTTAGGACCGGAACAAATGGATGAGGAACACGGTTGAAGATTGACACTTCAGCTTCCGATTGGTTCGATTTGCTGAAGATGCGTCCAATACACTTGTTATATAAAATACACCCATAGCAGCTCTCCGAGCTTGGGTGTGATGTGATGCAGGGAATAATGAAATGGGGAATACACTATGTTGTTGATTCTCTCACTGATGGAGGGTTGTCAATGGGCATTCAAGTCTTTGCATGTCATCCGTGTGCACCCCAAATCTCATGAGTGTGAGATTTGGGTGTTTTGCAAGATTTGGTATGAATAGGCATTGATGAGTGTTCGAATGTACTACTATATATGGATCATGTTGACCATGGGTTCGAATCCCACTCCCGGCAGGCACCTTTTTGTTATACCACAGGTTGTCAAACCATTGAACATATGTATCATGAAAACCAGGTTGATCAGGATGGCAAATTGGTCCAATGTACCAGTCTCAAAGTCCAAGAGATTTCCTTCACCGGCAGTATGTGCATATATACTGGTCTGCACATGCAGGCGTGGGTTCGAATCCGGCTCCTGCCACACATCATAATACTGATCACAATAACCAAATCTACTGTACCTGCTGAAGTTGTAATAGTAAATTTAAACTAGAGCCTACAGGCTTTGGGATGTATATATTTCCAGGCAAACTAACCTGATAATGTAGGTTTGTTAATCCATTAACTTTTTAACCTACAAATTGTTTTTACCATCAGTCCATAATGATGGGATATGATGCTATGCTCTGACCCATAAAGTTGTAGATATGAATGATCATAAACTGCGAATGTTACTCTACAGTCCAAAAAAGGCTGCAGCTGATTGGCTGAATCATTCACAGGACTTTAATACCACAAATCTGTTGACTCACACAGTATCATTAGGTCGATAATTGTATTCTCTTCCAAACAGACGCACAGCTATGATAACCACATTTTATGAGGTTCCAGTATTTTCACATATATATATGTAATTAGATTTCACTCAAGGCAGATGCTAAAATAGAACATAAATAAGACACTGGACTTCTGAAAAGCCGTCATCTCTTGGGTAACCGTTTTAAGGCTTGACTAACTTAAGACAGTCATGTCTAGATAATCATGTTTGGTGCTACAGATCCACAGCATCTGAAATAGGCTGTCACTGGTTGAATGATGAATTTTCGAGGTTCTAAAGTACACATTTTAATAGTGAGATGTGCCCCCAGACAGTGGCCATTCATTATTCATTTGATTTGAACTCCAAATCTTGGCATGCTTGGAGACGTCAGACTAACCTAGACATGTGAAACAAGAGCCCAAGGGGCTTCAATATACGCCCGTACATCTGGAATTACATTGGTACAAATTTCAAGGTTGTTTAATAGCCTTGATTCCAATTGGTAGCTAGCAATCCAGATAAAGGTCTACAATTTTGTGCTTCTGAGAATGTAACATATCACATCTTATATTGAATGACAAACTAAAATGAGCTTAACTCTTGGTAACTAGTTGACCTTGAAGCTTGAGCTGAGAGCTCACATATCCCACACTGAAATTGACAATAGTCAAAAACAAGAAAATAGTAGTTTTCCTGGAAATGGATTCCTTTCAGGCGAAAGAATTTTTCATGAAGGAAGAAGAAAGTGATGAAGTAAATCTTTGTTCTTAGGTATGAAGTTCATAAAGGAACCCTCTCCCCGTTAAATTAGTAAATGTATGGTTTTTATTTCACAACAGTTTAACTAAATGTAGCGGTTTCAAACATTGAAGACAACTCCACAAGACAAATGCCATATACATGTAGGCATGAGAGAACTCTGAATATCCCAACCTAACACAAAGTCAGCTAAACTTGATTCAGTTTTTGGGAACTGCGACCTTGACCTTTGACAAATTGATCTCAAAATGTATGGCTCCTCATTGCCATATTACGAGTAAGGTATACTCAAAGTTTGGTACCAATCCATACCTTGAAACTAGAGATATCGCATGGACAACAAATGTTAATGGATGAATAGACAGAACATTGCATAACACGACCTCGTCTTCAACAGGCACATGAAAATGTGACTTTTAATGATTTCTTGATTTTGGGTCAGAGTGACCTTGACCTTTGACCCACATTTTGGTATGTAACACATCATGTTCCTCTAATGTATCTACTGGCAGAAAAAAAGTTATTTTTAATGATTTCCTGATTTTGGGATCAGTGACCTCGACCGTTGACCTTGATCAAAATTTTGGTACACGGCACATCCGTCTTCCCGCAATGTATCAATGGCCACAAAAAAATCGTGATTTCTGTGAATTTCATGATTTTGGGGGTCACAATGACCTTGACGTTCGGCCTTGACCTACATTTTGGTTTTGACACATCAGGTCCCCTATGACAAACTGTCTCCCCATAATTTCTCAACGGACACAAAAAGATGATGATTTTTAACAATTTCACAATTTTGGGGTCACAGCGACCTTGACCTTTGACCTACATTTTGGTATGTGACACGTCGTGTCTCCCTAATGTATCTACTGAAACAAACAGAAATATTTTTAATAATGTCCTGATTTGGGGGTCACTGCCCTTGGCCTAATTTTTGGTATGCGACGCTTCATTCTCCCATTAAATCCTCTCAAAAACATTTCGTAATGTTTAATGATTTCCTGATTTTTAGGTCACACTGACCTTTGACCTTGATTCTGGGGTCCCAGTGACCTTGACTATTTCACCTGGATCTAAATTTTGGTACATGACAAAACGGCTCCCCATAATTTCTCAATGGACTCAAAAAATCATGATTTTTAACAATTTCACGATTTTGGGGTCACAGTGACCTTGACCTTTGACCTACATTTTGGTAGGTGACACATCGTGTCCCCCGAATGTACCTACTGACACAAAAAAAATGTTATTTTTAATAATTTCCTGATTTTGGGGTCAGTGACCTTTGACCTTCGACCTATTTCTTTGGCATGTGACACTTCATTTCCTCCTATTGAATCCACTCACAAAAATTAGAAATTATTACTGATTTCCTGATTTTTCAGTCACACTGACCTTTGACCTACATTTGGGATGCAACACATCGTTCCGCCCTAGGGCATCCACTCACCAAAAATTAGAACTGTAGATAGAAAACTGTCAATGATCAATGATTTCCTGATTTTAGGCAACTGTGACCTTTGACCTCAACTTTGGTACGTGACACATCGTCTCCACCTAGCGTATCCACTCACAAAAAATTACAACTGTGGATAGAAAACGTTCACAGATATAGACCGGACACGAGCACTTCAGTGATTTCCTGTTTTTTAGGCCAGTGACCTTTGACCTCGATCTTCATTTTGGAACGCGACACATCATCTCCCCGTAGGGTATCCACTCACAAAAAATTGGAACTGTAGATAGGAAACTGTCCCAGATATAGACCGGACACGAGAACCGGACAGACGGACGGAAACCGCCATCAAATAATACGTCCGCCTTTTTGGCGGGCGTATAAAAATGATGGTGAAAAAATAGTTCTTACACTTAGTTTGGGAAGCAGGTCCCTTCGTAAAACTCAGAAATCTTGTTATATCTTGTTATAACTCAGAAGTATGTTATATATGTGTGATGTCACAGTTGCCACAAAGTACAATTTACTGTTTTTTTCTGAAAATACTGCTTTCATTCCTGTGAATTGTGTATGTATGACATATCAGAGACTGGCTCTTGACTAACGGACTGAGTTCAAAAAAACAAAAAAAAAACAAACAAAAAACCCCCACAGCAACGAAGCAATCAGAGATTGCTCAATTGTATGCCCCCCTTCCGCTTTAATCTGACACTGCCCTGCCATTGTGTTGTTCTGTTCTGTATTGGTCTGTGGAGGACCATTTTCCCAGTCCAAATCGGTTATGGACTGAGATCCAACCTGAACAAATAAATATATCCCATTCACTTAGGTTTGATGAACGAAGGGCCATAACTCTTGAAAATATAACCGAAAGCAGATAAACTTCAAGCTGCACAACTATGGGGCATTGACCACATATCATGCAAATTCCATACTTGTCCATACAATATTAACCGAGATCCAGCCCGGACAAGTCCCAATTCACAAAGACTTGATGAGCAAAGGGCCATAACTCTTGAAAATATATGCGAAATGCGGAGAAACTTCACGCTGCACAACTACAGGGCACTGACCACATACCCTGCAAATTTCATAATTGTCCATACAATATTAACCAAGATCCAGCCCGGACAAGTCCCAATTCACGGAGATTTCAGGAACAAAGGGCCATAACTCTTGAAAATATACGCGAAACGCGGAGAAACTTCACCCTGCACAACTACAGGGCACTGACCACAATACAATATTGACCGAGATCCAGCCCGGACAAGTCTCAATTCACAAAGATTTCAAGAACAAAAGGGCCATAACTCTTGAAAATATACGCGAAACGCGGAGAAACTTCACGCTGCACAACTACAGGGCACTGACCACATATCCTGCAAATTCCATACTTGTCCATACAATATTAACCGAGATCCAGCCCGGACAAGTCCCAATTCACAGACTTGATGAGCAAAGGGCCATAACTCTTGAAAATATACGCGAAATGTGGAGAAACTTCACACTGCACAACTACAGGGCACTGACCACATACCCTGCAAATTTCATAATTGTCCATACAATATTAACCAACATCCAGCCCGGACAAGTCCCAATTCACGGAGATTTCAGGAACAAAGGGCCATAACTCTTGAAAATATACGCGAAACGCGGAGAAACTTCACCCTGCACAACTACAGGGCACTGACCACATATCCTGCAATTTCCATACTTGTCCATACAATATTAACCGAGATCCAGCCCGGACAAGTCCCTATTCACAAAGACTTGATGAGCGAAGGGCCATAAATCTTGAAAATATATGCGAAATGCGGAGAAACTTCACGCTGCACAACTACAGGGCACTGACCACATACCCTGCAAATTTCATAATTGTCCATACAATATTAACCAACATCCAGCCCGGACAAGTCTCAATTCACGGAGATTTCAGGAACAAAGGGCCATAACTCTTGAAAATATAAGCGAAACGGGGCGAAACTTCACGCTGCACAACTGTGGGCCACTGACCACATATCATGCAAATTTCATACTTGCCCATACAATTTTAACCAAGATCCAGCCTGGACAAGTCCCATTCACAGAGATTTCAGAAAAAAGGGCCATAACTCTTGAAAATTATACCGGAACTCGGAAAAAACTCTACGCTGCACAACTACGAGGCACTGGCCACATTCCATGCAAGTTTCAATGCTGTCCATCAAATATTAACCGAGATATTGCGCGGACAAGAAATTTGTACGGACAGACGGACAAAGCGATCGCTATATGCCCCCCCTCTAATTAGAGGGGGGGGGGGGCATAATATCATTAAACAGAAGGCAGCACCTAAAAGTTGCAACAACCCCTCAGCCAGACAGTTTTAGTGAGTGTACACAATGAATGGAAAATGCATATGTAAAAGCCTGAAAGATTTGGTTGAATTACAACACATATAAGTGGCTTGTAAAAGATTAAAATATGATAAATTCAATGTGGGATGTTGGATGCATTGGAGGACTTATATGTTGTGCGCATCGTCAAACAGACATTTTCTGTGACATTGCCATGGAAACCACAAAAATCATCACAATGTACCCAAATTTGATAGGCTTGTGGTCGACTACCCAACAATAGTACATAGCAAATATGAAATCTCTACCGCCAATGGTTAAGCTTTTATCAAGTTCACATCGTTATATGGAAATTTCCCATGACGTTGCCATGGAAACCGCAAAATTCATCACAAAGTACCCAAATTTAATAGGCGTGTGGTTGACCACACAACAATCCTGCAGGCCAAATATGAAGTCCCTAGCTGAAACTGTTTGGCTTTTATCGCATTCACGTCGCCATATGGACATTATGTGTGACGTTGCCATGGAAACCACAAATATCCTTGTAATGTACAAAAATTCAACGGCTTGTGGTTGACCATCCAACAATCCTGCATGCCAAATTTGAAGTCCCTAGCTGAAATAGTTTACCTTTTATCACGTTCACAGCATCATGTGGACATTTTGTGTGATGTTGCCAAGGAAACCACAAAAATCATCACAATGTGCCCAAATTCTATAGGCTTATAGTTAACCACCCAACAATCCTGTGCACCACATTTGAAGTCTCTAGAGACAACCGTTTGGCTTCTAGACCGGTCACAAGAATTGTTGATGACTAACGACCAGATGTACATGCTGACAACAGAACCCCCGCAACCTAATAGGCTGAGAGGTAAACCACATAAATTATCCGAATGGGTTCATTTTCGATAGGCTTCTGGCTCTTGACTTGGTGAGTAAACAAACCAAATTTGGCATTCATCAGTGGAACCGTTTTCCAGATATCTCGCTCATGTAAAGACCGACGTACTTGATGACGATAATACCAATGACACTGTGACTGTGGCACGAGGGTCTCCTATGACATCGCTATGGGGTGAGCCGAGCCTCTATGGTGCTAAAGAAAACTTTTTTATACCATTCAAAATTGTTCACGAGGTAAAACTAGAGGCCATGGCCACACTTGATCCCATCGGCCTAGTGTGAACTTGCCGTCCCTTTCAAATGAGCAATATAAATCTCCGGTATAGACAGATGAAGGGCATCAATAAGGGGAAACAGAAGTAGTTGGGGGGAAAACAGTCATGTTTATTTGTTGGAAAGTTGGCTAGAGACAACTAGATATAAAATGGGCGGGCACCCACCAACCACCCGCTCTGATAAGAGAAGCATTAAAGTGGCTCTCAATTATGTGTACGGAAATGTTCACATGTATTGTTGGTTAATGTAAAATGTTAAAGGCATAGTACGATAGGCCCAGGTGTATTATTTATACAGACAAGGGACATATTTATCAAATACAAAAACACGGGTCTGTGCCTGATAAATTGAAACCTTTTGGGGTTGCAAATATCCCAATATTGCAGACAACACACACATTTTCAGCTTCTGCCAAGATATATTGGAGATATATATGCTCAAAGACAATATATGAGGGTCGGGCGAGGGCTAGTTTGGGAAGATGGACGGTGCGGCTCAGCGACCTGGGGATGGGACATGCTCTCCTTGAAGGTAGTGGTAGGTGTGCTGACATGAAAGCAATAGAAAGCTCCCTGTACATGAAACAACCACACTGACAACTGCATGCCATCATCTGTCAGTCTGAAAAACCACAAGGTGGAATTCAATTCAATTCAGGAAATTGATCATATGCACAGTGTGCACCCAAACTTTAGGAACTCAGTTGTAATTAATATAGTAAGTTACATGTGTCGACACAAACGGTTCCTGCAGAAGCTTTAGGGTAAATCATATGATGTGAGATACAATTATATGATAGCAAAATTGAAGGAAATGTTGTCCTTCATTTAAGATGACATGAAATTCAAAAACCAGGGATTCGGTACTGCGGGATTTTCCCCGCCAGTTATTTCATATTATACTTCCGAAATAAAATATGGTTCATGCAAAAGCTTTAGGGTAAATCATATGATGTGGAATAGAATGATTTCATAGCAAAATTGAAGGAAATGTTGTCCTTCATTTAAGGTGACACGAAATTCAAAATTAACACGGGTTCGGTACTGCGGGGATTCCCCCGCCAGTTATATCATACGAGTGCTCATTGACCCCCATGGCTCATTCACCCCCATGGGTTAGTTTATAGGGATAGGGAGATCGCATGCCCTTTCTATACTACTCATCGCGCATGTGCAGTCGACCCATTCTGCTGTTGGGTGCAAGCCTGGCCCATGGAATCTCAGGTAACGAAAACCCCAGGTCTCTCGCCCCACCCTATCCTGCGCCACGCTGTGCAGTGAGTAAAGCGGAGGAGGAGTAGGAGGAGTCGGACACGCCACGGATTATACTAGGGAGATGATGGAATTGTTGCAAACCTTGGTATTGGGTGCATGGATGTGATAGTGAGGTAGAGAGGTACTCCGGATTGTTGGAACTACCACACAATATGCTACCAAATTTGAAGTGTGCAGCTGCAATGGTTTGGTTTCTAAAGCATTAACATCATTCTGTGGATATTTTCCATTTGTTGCCATGGAAACTGCAAAAACACCAAGAACACAATAATGCTACCAAATTTGAAGTGTCTAGCTGCGATGATTCTGTTTCTAAAGCATTAACTTCATTTTGTGGATATTTTCCATTATGTTGCCATGGAAACAGCAAAAACACCCAAATTTACCCAATTTCAATAGCCTTGTGCTTTAACACCCAACAATTACAACACATATAAGGGAAGTGGGAAGAGGTGCCGACATACTGACTGCGTCACATGACTTCACAGAATAGTCTTCTGGTTAACCTATTCTAAAGCACATACCAAGAATCTAACGATTCGTGATATGTGCTGTATCTCAGGTACGCTTTTATTGTACCTGTTCATGTGGCAACTTGGATGATATGACCACACGGCCCCTAGCACCGGCATCAGATACAAATCTAGAGAGCTATGATGGAAATGCTCTGACAACTCGTATACTGGTAATTGGTGAGCTGTTTCGCTGTGACAACTCGTACATTGGAGATTGGTGAGCTGTATCGTCTGTATACCAACTTTGAAGTCTCCAGCTGCAACGGTTCAGCTTTTAGAGCATTCACGTCGTAATGTGAATATTTTTCATTATGTTGCCATGGAAACCACAAAATCCAGCAAAATGTCCTCAATTTCAATAGGCTTGTGCTTTACCACCCAACAATGCTGTATACCAAATTTGAAGTCTCTAGCTCCAACGGTTCACCTTTGAGAGCGGTCACGTCACCATGTGGATATTTTTCGTTGTGTTGCCATGGAAACAACAAAAATCAACTAAATGCGCCCAATTTCAATAGGCTTGTGCTTTACCACCCAACAATGCAGTATACCAAATTTGAAGTCTCCAGTTGTGCAACGGTTCACCTTTTAGAGCGGTCATGTCGTTATATGGATATTTTTCGTTATGTTGCCATGGAAACCACAAAAATCAACTGAATATGCCCAATTTCAATAGGCTTGTGCTTTACCACCCAACAATGCAGTATACCAAATTTGAAGACTCTAGCTGGAACGGTTCACCTTTTAGAGCGGTCACGTCCTTCATCCAGCCAGCCAGCCAGCCAGCCGGACAGTGACGACATGATCCCATCCGGCATATATGCCGATGGGATAATAACTGAACATGTAAATAAAGCCATTCAATTTTATATTTCCCAAACCATGCCTTGGTTCAATCCTTCACTGTTTAATATCACGAATGTATCAAGAATAGTTTGTAATCTACTTTCTTCTGCCTAAAATCTTTAATTTAGTTGGACAAAAATGTATACAGTCCAAAGCCTATAGGCTCTAGTTCTTTCAGACACCCATAATTGCGGACACTCGAGGATCTCTGACATATCCAGCTATGACTGATCTCTGTACACATTCAGTATGCAGACCGAAAATTACCCCAGATATTAGTCTACAATGTCGGTGACCTCATGTACAGCTTAAGCCTCGACAGACAGCAGAAGCTCATGAACTACATTCCATTGTACATATCTGGATGAACAGGGAGTCAATTATCTAAGTTACTGGGCCTAACCTATTTTTTATTGAGTCAATAATAAGCATGAAATACCCTGCATTCCATACCCTGCAGGAGGAGGCAACTCTGCCAAGATAGAATCATCCTGCTCGCGTCAACTTCACCCTAATGGCGCATGCCGGAATTCAGGTATGAGAGATGGAGTGCTATCATAGCTCCGGAATTCAGGCATGTTGTTGGGTGAAATGCCAATCATTCTTGGTAGAGTATTCCACTACTGGATGCGCATGTTCAGCCCATCCCACCCTTGCTACCATCCCGACACTGATATACCCGATATCAGAAATCGTGTACAACAGCGCAGGGTCTATTTTCAACAGCAGTTCCATCTTGATGTGTTCTATCATTACTGGTTTGCTCTGTGCGATGAAAAAAAACGGAAAACAAGCTATAGGGGAACGGAACCCTCCATTTTCACTCTGTGATAACCCCTCTACACCTCCAAAAGCGAGGGGCACTATCAATTGTATGCAGGGCGAGGGTGTACCTATCGCAGAGTAACAGAAAGCAACAAGTCAGAGCTGAAATAATTTATCTAATTATTGTAGGCACATTTTAATGGATTTGCAGAACTGTTCTGGGTAAATTCAAAAAAATGTCTATGAAAGGGTCATCCAGAACCTCTTATCAGTACACTTCCTCCACTTTTTTTGGTACCAGTTTTGGGACGAGTGTGAAGATTCAATCTATTTTCATAACAATTCGTCAGTGTAGAACATTAATCAATATTACCAGCACACTGAGGATTGGAAATTTTAGTACAAAATAGGCAAAATATTACCAAAAAGGACCAATGATGTAATGAAGTCACTGTGACATCAATACCTAGGGCAGGTACATGCTGATTGGAAGAGCATTATAATGGCATATTGTGTGGTAAATGTCAGCTTGTTACATCCAAAGCTAAGGAAAATATCAGGTTTAATCACACCATGCAAATACCATGCAGGTACCACATCTGCACGTCTGTTCTACCACTGGCAAACAAGGAGATATCAAAAAGAGAAGCATGCGTATGCAATAAGTACCTAAAAATAATAGTCTAGAAGGTTTCCCTATTGGCACACGGACTAACAATATGCGTCGCAACGATTTCTTTTTGAGCAAGTAGTTTTGTATGCTTACTTATTAGATAGCTCACTAGTACTGTCGACCATAGAGAAATAATACACAATTCGACACGAAGATGTCGCTCCCCCCCCCCACCTTTCCCTAACGACACCCTTACTAACTGGTGATGATGATTTTTCACATCAGCATGCATACATTTGAGGCAGCTGAGGCAGTCATTAAGATCTGGTGTTAATGAAAAACCCATACCTTTGACCTTATCATTCTTCAGAAATGGTGTAACAAACAATTAGTGAAAAATTTGACATAATTTGATCTGGTGACCCAGAAAGAATAAGGTCAGTTTCAGTGATTTCTATTCTGCAACCACAACTGTAAACAGACGGACAAACCTATATACATGACAATACCCCAAAGTCATTTTAGCAGTAGCCCATGACAAGCTAGGTGCAAGATCATAGCACCTACACCGTATTCTTCAGAAATGGTAAGAAGCAATTTGTGACAAATTTGACAAAAGTTTGACATGGTGACCCCCCAAAAATGTTAATACTCTCCCTTCTGCTCTGTGACCATATATTTGCACGTTTGATGTAAGCCAAGGCATAGTCTTTCTTGAGACACGGTAATTCCTTTAATAATCGATTACCCCATTGGAAATTGATCACATGATTTTCGGAGAAAAATATGATCGGAAGTTTCAATACGAAGCTGCGCATCTGAAAACCCCTCGGCTCTGGGCGCCAGCCATTCATAATGTATTCAATTTGAAGCAAGACTTCAGGAACACCAAGCAGTCAAGTGACAAATATACAGATTATGAAAAATTTTGCGATTATAAATGGCCTCGAACGTTTCCGTCCAATCAGAGAAACCGGTATTCATTACATAAGTCTGTTGATGCATCGACGATGTATACCAAATTTTACATCGAGCATTTGAAAATTATCAGAGATAGAGATCATTAATGATTTCGCATAAATTATAGACGGCCGCCCATCCTTCCCACAACTCAGAGAAACTGATGTGGTTATTCATTTCAAGTATCTTGATACATGGATTCTGTATACCAAGTTTCATATAGAACACTGAAATGGTATCAAAGATATACATCATTAAAGATTTTGAATAAATTAAAGATGGCCACCAAGGTTTCCGCGCAATCAGAAAAACCAGAACTGTCTATTGATACATTGATGATGTATACCAAATTTTACATCGAGCACTTGAACGGTATCAGAGATATAGATCATTAATGATTTCGCATAAATTAAAGATGGCCACCCATCCCTCCCGCCACTCAGAGGAACTGATGTAGTTATTCATTGCAAGTCTCTTGATACATCGATGTTGGATACCAAGTTTCATATAGAACACTGAAATGGTATCAAAGATATACATCATTAAAGATTTCGCATAAATTAAAGATGGCCACCAAGGTTTCCGCCGAATCAGAAACGCCAGAACTGCCATTTATCGTAAGTCTATTGATGAATCGATGATATATACCAAATTTTACATCGAGCACTCGAACAGTATCAGAGATAGAGATCATTAATGATTTCGCATAAATTAAAGATGGCCACCCATCCTTCCCGCCACTCAGAGGAACTGATGTGGCTATACATTGCAGATCTCTTGATACATCGATGCTGTATACCAAGTTTCGTATAGAACACTTGAATGGTATCAGAGATATATATCATTAAAGATTTCGCATAAATTAAAGATGGCCGCCAAGGTTTTCACCGAATCAGGGAACTGGTTTGGTCATTCCTTTGAAGTTTCTTGATGCATCGATGATCTATAACCAAGTTTCACACTGAACAGAGAAATGGTACCTAAAGTACACAAGATTAATGATTTTGCATAAATTAAATATGGCCGCCAAAGTTTCCAACCAATCAGGTCCAGATTCAATAGGGTTCTGGGTCATGAGCATATGGATGTGCAGTGCAAGTTTGGGGTGCCTAGGGTAAATCGTTCTAAAGATATCTTGGTAACAAGAAAGCTGTGATGGTTTCGCATAAATTAAAGATGGCCGCCAAAGTTTCCAACCAATCAGGTCCAGATTCAATAGGGTTCTGGGTCACGAGCATACGGATGTGCACTGCAAGTCTGGTGTGCCTAGAATAAGTCGTTCTAAAGATATCTTGGTAACGAGAAAGGTGTGACGGACAGACGTACACGACGACGACAATACCCTTCTGCCAAATTTTGGCCGAGGGGTAATAAATCAGTCATCCCCGAATTTCAGAAGATCCTGTTATCACACCGTCACGCCTAATTGTACACGTGTTGAACAAGGTTTCAGTCATTGAGTTTTACCACCGTGACGTTGGTATGAATATCTAAAAAAAAGCAGTCAAGTCACAAATATACAGATTATCAAAAATTTTGCAATTAGAAATGATCCCTAAGGTTTCCATCCAATCAGAGAAACCAGTATTCATTACATAAGTTTCATGATACATCAATGAACCAAATTTTACATCGAGCATTTGAACGGTATCAGAGATAGAGATCATTAATGATTTCGCATAAATTAAAGATGGCCGCCCATCCTTCCCGCCACTCAGAGAAACTGATGAGGTTATTCATTGAAAGTCTCTTGATACATTGATGTTGTATACCAAGTTTCGTATAGAACATTGAAATGGTATCAGAGATATACATCATTAAAGATTTTGCATAAATTAAAGATGGCCACCAAGGTTTCCGCCCAATCAGAGAAACCAGAACTGTCACTTGTCATAAGTCTCTTGATGCATCGATGATGTATACCAAATTTTACATCGAGCACTTGAACGGTATCAGAGAACGAGATCATTAATGATTTTGCATAAATTAACATGTAGGCTGTCGCCATCGGGATCCGTCCGGCCGGGCCCAGAGCAATTGTGGAAATAATGTTTCTGACCCCAACAACTCACATATTTGGGGTGGGCATAATTTTACCTGTATGATATAGATCATAGACAGACAAAACAAAATAGCAATAGAGCAGTGATTACCTACAGTAGATGTAGTCAAACGAGTACTGTCTATTCACAGCAATCCACACAGGTTTGTGGTAGGAGAAGTAACTCTCCAACACTCCACTTGATGTATTGGGGGCGTTACTGTAGATGTGGTCTATGGTAGTCTGGAGGTCTGTGGTGCTTCTGGTACTAGCTGCATTAAACAACTGTATGAAGTTTCATTGTTGTGAGTGAAGGACTTTGGAATTCTTTAGTGGAATCGTTTTCCAGCTATCTTGGACAGACGGACGTACAAGACGACGACAATACCCCATGGCCAAATTGGCCGAGGGGTAAAAAGTATACAGTATATGATTTGGAAGGCAAATACTAAACATTTCACAAAAAGTTAATTTTCAAAGCATGGTGGTTGTTGTCAATGATGTCAAAACTAATTCTCAGAGCTAAAAAATAATATTTTGATTCGCTGTGCTTCGGCAAGCATCGATCAGAACCCTGCATCTCATGCTTGCTTTCACTGGTTGGAGAGACCATCGAGGATTGGCAGAAAATACAGAAATTCCAAGGTATATTTCAACCAATGGATATTAATTGCGGTAGCCGATCAACTAGATCGTGAACCTTAGTACACAAACGAATGAGTAATAAAAGTTCTCGACTGTTGCCACTACAGGCATTGGCACTGGCAGTAGAAAAGCTGGTGGTGAAGAACAAATTTCCAATCATCCACTGCCAATGAGTTCCAGTCATCTCAAATTGTTTATTATATTTTACAAATATCACAAACTGGATCGGAAGAATGTTTTTATTAATATTCGACTGTGTGAATAGATTTTGAAACAATTGCGGTGTTGGAAACTGGACCCATGCTGCTCCATTCTCTGGTAACATTGAAGGAGGCATTGATTTCCCAGACTTTCGGGAATTGCCACTTCACCCGATTTGCAATAAATCGATCACCCCGTTTTATCTCAAATATCAATTCCACTAATCGATTTTTTAAAGGAATTACTGTATGTATTCTTCTGGCATCAGATTGTATTCCTACTGGCACATATATACCCTCTGATTGCAGAGGTTAATACGAAGCTGCGCATCTGAAAACCCCTCGGCTCTGGGCGCCAGCCATTCATAATGTATTCAATTTAAAACAAGACTTCAGGAACACCAAGCAGTCAAGTAACAAATATACAGATTATGAAAAATTTTGCCATTAGAAATGGCCTCAAACGTTTCCGTCTAATCAGAGAAACCGGTATTCATTACATAAGTCTGTTGATGCATCGATGATGTATACCAAATTTTACATCGAACATTTGAAAATTATCTGAGATAGAGATCCCTAATGATTTCGCATAAATTAAAGATGGCCGCTCATCCTTCCCACCACTCAGAGAAACTGATGTGGTTATTCATTGCAATTCTCTTGATACATAGATTCTGTATACCAAGTTTCATATAGAACACTGAAATGGCATCAAAGATAAACCTGATTAAAGATTTTGCATAAATTAAAGATGGCCACCAAGATTTCCGCCCAAGCAGAAAAACCAGAACTGTCTATTGATACATCGATGATGTATACCAAATTTTACATTGAGCACTTGAACCGTATCAGAGATATAGATCATTAATGATTTCGCATAAATTAAAGATGGCCGCCCATCCTTCCCGCCACTCAGAGGAACCGATGTGGTTATTCATTGCAAGTCTCTTGATACATCGATGCTGGATACCAAGTTTCATATAGAACACTGAAATGGTATCAAAGATATATATCATTGAAGATTTTGCATAAATTAAAGATGGCCGCCAAGGTTCCGTCCAATCAGAAACGCCAGAACTGTCATTTATCGTAAGTCTATTGATGCTTCGATGATATATACCAAATTTTACATCGAGCACTCGAACAGTATCAGAGATAGAGATCATTAATGATTTTGCATAAATTAAAGATGGCCGCCCATCCTTCCCGCCACTCAGAGGAACTGATGTGGCTACACATTGCAGATCTCTTGATACATTGATGCTGAATACCAAGTTTCGTATAGAACACTTGAATGGTATCAGATATATATATCATTGAAGATTTTGCATAAATTAAAGATGGCCGCCAAGGTTTTCACCGAATCAGGGAAACTGGTTTGGTCATTCCTTTGAAGTTTCTTGATGCATCGATGATCTATACCAAGTTTCACACTGAACAGAGAAATGGTACCTAAGATACACAAGATTAATGATTTCGCATAAATTAAATATGGCCGCTAAAGTTTCCAACCAATCAGGTCCAGATTCAATAGGGTTCTGGGTCATGAGCATATGGATGTGCAGTGCAAGTTTGGGGTGCCTAGGGTAAGTCGTTCTAAAGATATCTTGGTAACAAGAAAGCTGTGATGGTTTCGCATAAATTAAAGATGGCCGCCAAAGTTTCTAACCAATCAGGTCCAGATTCAATAGGGTTCTGGGTCACAAGCATAAGGATGTGCACTGCAAGTCTGGTGTGCCTAGGGTAAGTCGTTCTGAAGATATCTTGGTAACGAGAAAGGTGTGACGGACAGACGGACAGACGGACGGACGGACAGACGGACAGACGTACATGACGACGACAATACCCTTCGGCCAAATTTTGGCCGAGGGGTAAAAACAGAGCATGCAGCTCATGTGCACATGCCTCTCAACCAATCAGCAGTGTCCATTTATAAATGGATTGAAGAGGGCTCAGGATTTCACAGCTAAACAAGGTGCTGTACTGCATGCATTTCCAACTGTCGTCTGCAGAAAGGCACTTGCTGTGTTGATCAAAATCAATAAAGACAATGTGTATGCATGCCCCATTTTTCACCCAATGCAGTCAGAGGGTGTTCCATGGTTACACCAACAGTTTAGGAGGTTACACACCGACAATAGAATGGAGATACGGTGTCAACAAGAAAATGGAGATTGGCGGACGGATGTATATTACGTCCGACAATATTCAAGGCCAAGTTTCGACGAAGGGTAACTAGATGTGATTATCCAGCACCATATGTTCTGGTTGCTTAATTCATTCTGAGAAATCCAATAATTGAAGTCCTGTACTACAGTAAGCCTCGATTAGATTTCAAGATTTAAACCAGTGGTACTGGTTAGTGGAGGTCACCAAATATACTTGAAAAACACAGGCTGTCTGTTAATAGAAATAATGATGACTTTTATTGTTTATAACTATGCACAATCTCGTCAGCTCGAGAGAGAGAAGGATGGCGAGGACAAGAAATGTGTATGCTACATAAACTGTACAACAGTGATTTTCTTCTTGGATGGAAAGAAAAATTAACAGAATCCAGAAAGGGAAACAAAAAGAAAATCTTTGGGAGTGAAAACAATAGCAAAAAATTTCCAACAAAGCACAATAGATGATGACACTGTTCAGAATAAAGAATTAACGGGACAAAATAGAATTCACCAGTTTATCCGTTATGTACAAACTTGCCTACTCTTTTAAATTATTATTACATCGATGAAGATTTTTAAAAGTTCGGGAGGGGATAATACCATGGTATGATAGCACAAATTCCACCCACACAATCTCCACTTTTTAAAGGAAAGAAAGATACAAATACGATTTTTTCCTCCCTGACAAGCTATACATCAGTCTCAAGACAACTGGTATTTTAAAAATGACCGAGGCAGAAACTGATTTAGATAATGGCTAAGATGTAATGAGTGAAACGGTCGTGTTCTATTCAAATTTAATTACACCCATTCTGAATGTCCTATTGTCCTCAAGTCCTAACACACCATAAAACCGCATCAGGAAATTGTATATACCCTTTAGTATTGAAGAGCAGCACTTAGGGTCTTGGACAATGTCATTCAGCCATTTGCTCCCCTTGCCCCCTGTGCAGTTTTTTTTAAATATGTTCAACCGAATCACTTCTCAAGTCTCCTTGGATGCAGTTTGCCATTGAATTAATATGGAGCGTTTCTGTCACATGGCATATTTACTTGTCCATTCCTTCGCCGTTCCAGTATATTTGTTTCTGTCTGTCTTGTAGATTCTGGCTATTTCTGGCACCAATGGGTCATCAGGATTGGGGTCTGTTAACAGCGAGCAAATGGATAGTAGCACTGCAAGAACAACAAATCATCATGGTTAAGTTTTTGAACAATGGATGTACAAAAGATTCTTATACACAATATATACAGTGCATCATGGGATATGTTCCAGTTTTTTAACATCTGATTGGTCAATTCAAATTTTCAAACACAAATCAGGTAGTTTCATTGGCTCGCCATGAAAATTTTAAGAACAGTCAGTTTCTGTAAACACATGGTAAAGGCGGATTGCTGAATTAGAAATAGGATGAAATTCGCCCAGTAGAACAAAGTACACTTTTACTCAATAGGCCAGGTCGAATGATTTCATGGGAACGATCACCCTCTGCCACTCCCCTGTTTGCAATGTTCAAACATGAGGCAGCACCTATAAGGTGCAACAACCCCTCAGCCAGACAGTTTTAGTCAGTGTATATTGGTACACAATGAATGAAAAATGCATATGTAAAAGCCTGAAAGATTTGGTTGAATGCAGAAGATGCTTTAGCAGTGGCTTGTAAAAGATTACAATATGATAAATTCAGTGTGGGATGTTGGATGCATTGAAGGATTATAATAAATATTTTGACATAGCGTGTGCGAAAAATATGGCGGAAGAACAGAAATATTCTGAACAAAAACAAAAGGCTTCAAGCCATTTTGGCTTTGAACCCTAATAATAATCTAAACAATAATAAAAAGTCTTTGATAGCAATAACTGTATGAATCCCTGTGTACCTGTCTCTCTTTCCATCTGTGATCAAGCAGAGGATGAGGATGGGTGGATGGCAATCCGAACAGCCTTGTGATATGAATAATATGTTTCATGGACATCAAATTGTATATCTGTGAGTTTGAAATTGGTGAAAATCTGGTCAATGGTTGTCCTAAGATCTGTGGTTGGGGTGGGGATTAAGGGAAAGAGCCCATGCTCTTGGAAGAAGTCGTTTATCTTGGTTGTTTCAGCAGAGTCGACAGCAAAGTCATTGTTGAAATCTCCAAGTATGACAACATTAGTCGCTGAACAGTGGCTCCATAGTGATGTAGAAAGTCCGCCCAATCAGAGAAACCAGTTCTGTCATTCATCGCAAGTTTCTTGATGCACTGATGATGTATATCAAATTTTACATCGAGCACTTGAACGGTATTAAGAGATCATTAATGATTTTGCATAAATTAAAGATGGCCGCCTATCCTTCCGGTCATTTAGAGGAACTGATCTTCATTGCGAGGTATACCAAGTTTCATATAGAACACTTAAACGATATCCGAGATATATATCATTAAAGATTTTGCATAAATTAAAGATGGCCACCAAGATTTCCACCCAATCAGAGAAACCAGTTCTGTCATTCATCATAAGTATCTTGCTGCATCGATGATGTTTCCCAAATTTTATATCGAGCACTTAAACGGTATCAGATATAGAGATCATTAATGATTTTGCATAAATTAAAAATGGTCGGCCATCCTTCCCGCCTCTCAGAAGAATTGATGTGGTTATTCAGTGCAAGTCAAGTCTCTTGATACATCGATGCTGTATACCAAGTTTCGTATAGAACACTTCAATGGTATCAAAGAAATACATCATTAAAGATTCTGCATAAATTAAAGATGGCCGCCAAGACTTTCACCTAATCAGGAAAACTGGTTCGGTCATTCCTTCAAAGTTTCTTGATGTATCGATAATCTCTACAAAGTTTCACACTGAACAGCAAAATGGTTTCCGAGATACACAAGATTCATGGTTTCGCATAAATTAAAGATGGCCGCCAAAGTTTCCACTCAATCGGGTCCAGATTCAATAGGGTTCTGGGTAATGAGCATATGGATGTGCACGGCAAGTTTGGTGTGCCTAGGGTAAGTCGTTCTAAAGAAAGCTTGGTAACAAGAAGTTTCGTATAGAACACTTCAATGGTATCAAAGCAATACATCATTAAAGATTCTGCATAAATTAAAGATGGCCACCAAGGCTTTCACCTAATCAGGAAACTGGTTTGGTCATTCCTTCAAAGTTTCTTGATGTATCGATAATCTCTACAAATTTTCACACTGAACAGCAAAAAGGTTTCCGAGATACACAAGATTCATGGTTTCGCATAAATTAAAGATGGCCGCCAAAGTTTCCATCCAATCGGGTGCAGATTCAATAAGGTTCTGGTTCATGAGCATATGGATGTGCACGGCAAGTTTGGTGTGCCTAGGGTAAGTCGTTCTAAAAAAAGCTTGGTAACGAGAAAGCTGTGATGGTTTCGCATAAATTAAAGATGGCCGCCAAAGTTTCCAACCAATCGGGTCCAATAGGCTTGTGGTTGACCACCCAACAATTCTGTATACCAAATTTGAAGTCTCTAGAAGCAACGGTTCGGTTTCTAGATCGATCACAAGAATTGTTGACGACCGGACGAACGACCGGACGTACATGCCAACGACAAGACCCCGCAGCCTAATAGGGTGAGGGGTAAAAAGGGGGAAAAACAGATCTCCTGGACTCACTTTAAATGGAGAGCTATTCTCAGCTTTTCTGCTACTTTTCTATTGAGGCAGTAGAGAAAGTTCATTTCATCAGGTTAAGGGAAGATGATCCATGAAAAAAAAATCAGGGATCACCAGACTCGGTAAAAGAATATGGCAGCCATATGCATGTATCCCTCTTAAAAGACATAACACTGAATACATTTGGAGATTTGAATTTTTTTCTTACTCGAGACAAAAAATCGAACTTCCGGAGGTCAAATTTCCCCCATTTTCCTATATAATACTAAACACATAGTTCTTGTTGAATACAGTCATAATGAAACAGGACACCATGCTTCCTTAGAAATATTAGTGGTAGAACAGATAAACTGAGCCTTTCCACTCCTAGGCTATTTCCATGAGGGAGTGGGGCAGGGAATCAGGCTTTGAGTAGGAAATATTGAGGTTCATTTAATAGGCATTTCCAAGTTTCCTTCGTGTTGAAAGTGATTAAGAGTGAATTTTGGGGGATTCCAGCTCTGCATAATTTTTAACCTCTGGAGTACTTTGCACCCTCCAAACACTGAATCTAAAACAAATTTTGGTCAGTCCTATTATGCTATCGAACCACCAGTTGTGTGTTTTATTGCTTTTTATCCCATTTTGAGATGTCTGGGTACTCCTTAGGAAATTCAGCTTGTTTTGAAAAATTTGACAGATCACCATGTTGTAGTCCCATAATAGCAGGGAAATGAACATCCTCTACTCCCTTAATAGTCCAGTCACTTAGGTGAATAATCGTGACACGCCGGATTAAAGCATGAAGCAATAGGCTTGTGGTTGACCACCCAACAATTCTGTATACCAAATTTGAAGTCTCTAGAAGCAACGGTTCGGTTTCTAGATCGATCACAAGAATTGTTGACGACCGGACGAACGACCGGACGTACATGCCAACGACAAGACCCCGCAGCCTAATAGGCTGAGGGGTAAAAACAGATCTCCTGGACTCACTTTAAATGGAGAGCTATTCTCAGCTTTTCTGCTACTTTTCTATTGAGGCAGTAGAGAAAGTTCATTTCATCAGGTTAAGGGAAGATGATCCATGAAAAAAAAATCAGGGATCACCAGACTCGGTAAAAGAATATGGCAGCCATATGCATGTATCCCTCTTAAAAGACATAACACTGAATACATTTGGAGATTTGAATTTTTTTCTTACTCGAGACAAAAAATCGAACTTCCGGAGGTCAAATTTCCCCCATTTTCCTATATAATACTAAACACATAGTTCTTGTTGAATACAGTCATAATGAAACAGGAGGACACCATGCTTTCTTAGAAATATTAGTGGTAGAACAGATAAACTGAGCCTTTCCACTCCTAGGCTATTTCCATGAGGGGGTGGGGCAGGGAATCAGGCTTTGAGTAGGAAATATTGAGGTTCATTTAATAGGCATTTCCAAGTTTCCTTTGTGTTGAAAGTGATTAAGAGTGAATTTTGGGGGATTCCAGAGGCATAATTTTTAACCTCTGGAGTACTTTGCACCCTCCAAACACTGAATCTAAAACAAATTTTGGTCAGTCCTATTATGCTATCGAACTACCAGTTGTGTGTTTTATTGCTTTTTATCCCATTTTGAGATGTCTGGGTACTCCTTAGGAAATTCAGCTTGTTTTGAAAAATTTGACAGATCACCATGTTGTAGTCCCATAATAGCAGGGAAATGAACATCCTCTACTCCCTTAATAGTCCAGTCGCTTAGGTGAATAATCGTGACACGCCGGATTAAAGCATGAAACTTTGCACAGTTACTGTACATAGGATGCAAAAGCATATCCCGGGTAAGTGCCCGACCTGGGTGACCTTGTTCTCTCAAAATCCAAGATGGCCGCCAATATGGCCGCTAAATATTCAAATGGTCATATCCTTGCTCGTATGTTGGCTAACATCTTATTTGAAGTGGCCATATATATGTTTTGTGAGGCACGGAGACCATAAACGAATATTTCAAATAGGTTACAATGACAAATTTAATCATAAATCAAGATGGCCGCCAATCACTTGACGAAACTTGGCGAGTTATGGAAATTATTCATGTCCAATTAGTTTATCGTTATATATACAATACAGAACTTGAGCTGTGACATAATTTAGACATACGCGAATAACTTTGTTTCCCAAGTACTTCTGACAGGGCTATGAATACCGAGTCATGGCCGCATGTTTATTTACAAGGTCGTTGATCTTCAGGCCATCAATTTACTAATACAAGAACGGCATTAGTATTGCGGCTGAGCGCCATTTTTGAATGAAATCGTGAAATGCTGGATTGAAGCTGACCCATCTTGGCATGGTAAATGAACATGTTATATACAAACATTCGGCATGACGGTGAACGACCTCAGTGACCTAGTTTTCGAAAAATCCAAGATGGCGTCCAGTATATCTGTCAAACATGTAAATACCTGTCTTTCTGTTCAGTGTTAGTCTAGGATGTTCATTGAAATGACTAAATATACCTTTGTGTTGTTCAGAAATTAATATATTGGTAATTCTAACCCTTTGCAAAAAATAGTGTCAAAAGATACTATTTTAAAGTCAAACCTCGTATCGTAAGATTTGTAAACTATGTGAACTATGAAAGAGGATGTGAAAGTGCTGCGCAATTGTTGCTGAACCATGCTAAGTGGGACAAAGCATGTCATCTAAGTTTTCCCAGCGAATAAATAACGCTGGTTCGGGGAAACAGAGATCTAAACATCAATCACTCGGAGCCTCTGGTAGGACCGAGCAATCGTCTGTATGTACGCTCAATGAGTGCTGCATATATTCTCAACGGTGACTCTAGACAAGTCTATGGAGGATGGTTACCCAGCTGCAAGATACAGAACTCTCATCACAGATTGCCGGAGGAGATTTAGCGGCAAATGTTTATCGGAGCTAAATAACATAATAGATGTTTGATGGCTTACAATAATTGCTTTAGAATTTTGAAGACAAGTCGTGGGCAGGTAAAAGTTAAGACATTGTAGAATCCAAGGTGTCTCCAGAGCCATTTTTCTACATTGAAAGAAATGTTGAAAAGAGAACCTACATATTCAGGTTTGCTGAGTTACGTGTAGTATATGAAGAGCGACAAGCATTCTGGGAATGTCGAAGACCATCAACAAATCCAGGAGAATACGCTCCTAGCACACTTTCTGATGGAGTGAGGAGTAGTCTGATTAAAGACCGTAATATACGTGGGTTACCTCTTCAACATCGCCTTTAATGTAGGAAACTAGTCGCAAACATCCGGGATTCTACCAAATATTCACTTTCAACCGACGACACGATTTGGCGCTTTCTCTCCGCACTTCTGTAGGTTACAAATCCCTAAATGGTTTTGGGGTGCAAGGTGATATTACGGATTAAAGCTCCTAGGGATCAACGATTGGCCATTATATCGGACTGGGCGGAAAATGGTTTCTGATCTATTTTTAAATGTTTCTACAATATTCAACTCTAGAAAATATCAAAATACGTTTTCCAAATTTTAAGAGGGAAACAATCTGGGCCAGTTTGATTGCCCTCCCCAAATCCGAAGCTCATATGTCAGGTGGCATGCCATCTTTTCCGTCGGCTCTGGTTCAAAACGATCGTTGGAAATGTATGCTGATTTTTTCATATGTTTTAGCAGAAAAGCTAAGTTACATCATGTGGTAGGTCATTCATGGTGGCGCATGTTAGGGAGTATCGTTTTCGCAAGATGTGCGCAATGAATTTACTACATAATAAGTAAGGCGATTATTTAGTGATTTGTGACCTGAAAGCCCTCAAACATCTATTATCACATGTTGCTTCAATAGTAACTAAATCTCCTCCGATAGTCAGAGATAACATGCAGTTCGGTATCTTGAGCTGGCCAATCTTCTCTCGCCGACCCGAATCGGTTTGTTTTCTTGGTGATTTTTCGATCTTCTTTCACATCCACTTAATTCCAAGTCGACGAGCACTGCATCAAGTTCCTGAAAGCCCTTGTCATTCCTTACTAAATCATCGTAGTATTTCAAAGCTCCCTCGTCAGGTTTCTCCACAGGACACTTGAAATCTCCTCGCCTCTCACAACAAAAAATACTTCAGTAGAGTACTGAAACTTACCCCACGGTATCTTTTAAAAAAATGCAGGATGGCCATGATGACATGACCGTGACGTCCTATTCACTGAAGCTATTTTTTGGCCTATTTTTGGGTCGATTTATCAAATTTTTATTTTTCGATTTTTCTTTTTAAAAACCACAACATATAATAGACAATAACTAGTTTTACCTAAAATTACTTTCTAGTCATTTTTCACCAGAAAAAGTGCAAAGAAGTGGGCAGAAACGACTGAAAACACGACTTTCTGGGATACATGTCCGCCATTTTGGATTCACCCATGATCCTCTGCTCTGGATGATATGCAAATGGCCTTAAAATGACCCCAATACGATAAGCTAAAAAGTCACGAAGTTTCAGCCTCCTAGCTAGGTTTCATCGTTTTGGAGCAGCAGAGAAAAGTTCACTACGTGGGGAGGGGGCGGCGGAAAGTGCCACTCCCCCCCCCCACAATAAAAAGACCAGGTAGGGTTAAAAATCATATCTTTTGACAATATTTATGGTTGCAAAGGGTTCGAGGTACCAATATATCAATTTCTATGCTTCACAAAGGCATATTTGGTCATTTTAATGAACACACTAACCCAACCACAACAAGAAATACGGGTATTTATATGTTTGATAGGCGTACTGGCCGCCATCTTGGATTTTTCGAAAACTAGGTCACTCAGGTCGGGCACCGCCATGCGGAATGTTTGTACATGTCATGTACATTGACTCTGCCAAGTTTGGTGCTTTAATCCAGCATGTCACGATTTCGTTGAAAAATGGCGTTAAGCCACTAGACTATAACCTG
>JAVTVY010051674.1:0-25273 GCA_036873755.1 Hanleya hanleyi | reverse complement strand
AAACCAGGGAGCGAGTCCACCAGGTGTGGGTGTCCACAGGGGTCAAAGGTCAATCGTCCTTCAAAACCCCTTTATCGTTTGTTAAGGTACTGAAACGGGCGTTAAGGCGTAAAGATAGGGCGTTAAGGCGTTGAGACGGGCGTTAAGGCGTAACGACGGGCGTCACTGCATTTCGATGTATTGGTGTCAATTCCATGAAAATCAGAGCTTCTGAGCTAGTTCACCAGGGCGTTGAAGCATTAAGCTACGCGTTGATGGGCGTTACTGTCTATAAAAGCAAGTGTATTTCCAAAACACGAACAGTCGACGTTCAACCGTCAACATGGCTTATACTTGCTCTAAGTGTGAGCGCACGTTCACCAGACGTTACGATATGATGCGACACGAGAAAAATATAGATGGGATTGAAGACTCCGAGGCACAAGAAGCCGATACAGAGACTGATGAGAGTCCATCGACTGATACCGAAGCTGAGATTGCTGAGAGTCTATCTAGTGATATGGAGAGCTTGACCTCAGATAGTCAGCCTACGTCCGAGGAATTTGAGGCAGGACCTACTTTCTGGGATCGTATTGTGAGAGCAGCTATCAATACTCACGCTGCAGCAATCGAAGACGCCGGACAAGATAACTTACAACAGGCATACACCCAAATGCGCCCCGGCATCAGGAAAACAGCCATGGCGATTTATGAACAGTATAGCTTACTACCACTTGAAATGAAAGGCGACCCCACGCCCAGGTCCATCATGAAGACCAAGCGTCACTTGGAAGAGGATATGGGGCTACCACCCACCGAGGCCCTGGAAAATGCGATCAGGATGCGCAAACAACTCTTTCATGACATGCTGCCTCAGTGGTATCCTGAACTGCCCGATGATGCTTAGGTCACACCGAGCAAAGATGGAACTTTCTCAAAGGACGGCTTCTGATTGAACAAGAGCAGCCGAGAATATGACAGATGCAGCGCCAAATGGCGGCCTCTGATCGGACAAGAGTCTTCTTGAATTGTAAACATGCCCAACGCGGCTCCCCCAGCGTGGGTATGATGTAACATTGGAGAGAATAAACTATATGAGAACGTTGTTATTGTTATCCTCTCATCTGTCATCTCTCGTCTCTCTCCGTCTATATGATGGCGTCAAGACGTTATGCTAGGGCATTAAGGCGTAATTACGGGCGTTGACGGGCGCCACTGCATTTCCAATGAATTAGTGACAATTCCATGAAAATCAGAGCTTTTGAGCTAATTCACCCGGGTGTTGAAGCGTTGAGCTTGGCGTTGGCGGGAGTTGCTACAAGATACCACTTCACACGACGCATTCGGGCCCAGAATGGTCCATTTCTACCCCAAACACCTTCCTTCAAACCTCCAAAATGTCCACTTTGGCAACTCACTCACTCGCTCACTCACCATCGTTAGTGCGTCCATGCATTAAGACGGGCGTTGGGCACGCCTCACGGATGTTGGGCATGCCCCACTCACTCACTCTGAGAGTTCATCTGAACCATTTTGGCCCCATCAGCCCATCGTAGGGCAGTTCAGGATAGTGCGTTAGTGCGTTTCAGTGAACGTGAATGACACAAGCAAGGGCTTCGTGAGCAATAGCCTAGCCTATCTATGTGAGCTATTTCCATACAATGCAATGCCATCATGTTGTGCAGACTGTGTCTGGTCCCACTGCTACGTCACGGATCGCAGCGCCCCCAGGGGGAGGTAATCATGCACGGATCGAATTTCGTTTTGGTTCTCAGCGTTACATTTTTTTGTTTTTAACTTTATTAGGCTTAAGTAAATGTTTTAAAACTGAAATGAAATTAATATACATATTATTTCTCCAATCTTACTGCAAATATCAAGTGATTTAGACGAACCTTTGCATTTCACCTTTGATACTTCTACGCTCTGGTGAACTAGCTCAGAAGCTCTGATTTTCATGGAATGGCCACCAATACATCGAAGAGCAGTGACGCCGTCAACGCCCGCTGTCCCATCTCAACGCCTTAACGCCCGTCTTAGCGCCTTAACGCGCGATAAAGGGGATTTGAAGGACGACTGACATTTGACCCCTGCGGAGTACCCTATGCCCTACGGGCTATAAGGTACAGGGTGCGCCAGCGATGGCTCTGATGCTCTATACTTGAAACTGGTTGCAATGTAAATACATTGTAATATGAAAGTCTCAAGGAAAAATGTAGAAAATTAATAATTGATAATCCTTGACTTTGACCTCTGGTGACCTAATTACCTCGAAATGTAGCTTAACTGATCCCTGAATAGACCTAAGACATGACCATTAGCATTTGGAGTAGTTATTTGTCAAAATATGCAACTAATTTCCAGCTGCCCAACTTCAAACAATTTTTCCTGTTTTTAGCGCAATAAAAAGACCATTTTTGAAAATGCGTCAAAAATAGTTCTGTGCCACAGTCTAAATAATAATAAACTCCACTTGTTTAGACTTATTATAGACTTGGGTACTTCTTGGCTTCCATTTGAACCCATTTAGGTTAAGAAACTCCCATTGGTATGGTATCTGCAGCGAGTTTTCCTACAGGTGGTCACGTTTTAGACAGGGGTCAGATTTCGTGATCTTTTGACCTCTGGTGACCTACATAATTGACATATTATCATATAGCAGATACCAACAAATAGAGGATCAGATTACCAACATTTCGAGTGGCCATATGTCCCTATATCACCATTACTTGCAAAGTTATTCAACTTTATATTTCCCCTACCCCCAAATCTGGTCCCTCAGATTCGACTCGGGTGTCCCTCTTTAAGAGGTGATTACTATCATTAAGCTGTGTGTCCCGGATTGCTTTCAAAGTTTTTTTTCATTTTTCAGGACTTCCAAAAAAACATAATGAGAATTTGCCACCCCAGGTGGTACCGATATCTGGTCTGGCTCATGGACTAACGTATTATTTGGCATTGATTGCTGCATCAAATATTTACAAAATACTATTACTATTTGTTGTGTATGACGTCAAGCAGAGACCATACATACAACAGTACGAGTAGTAGCGAAAGCGGGCGTTTTGGAGGTGCGTGAGGGTGTGTTTGAGCGATTGAGGGACAATTCTTGGTCCGAATGCGTCGTGTGAGGTGTCAAAGTGAAGCTCTCGGTGTGTAGACCACGACGTAAGGAATGTCCACGTCATCTGTGACGTCATTGGTGACGTCATCAGTAGGAGTAGTAGCCAAAGTGGGCATTTTGGGAGTGTGAAGGAAGGTGTTTGGGACAGAGATGGACAATCTGAAGTCCAACTGGACCGTGTGGGGTGTCATCTTATAGCTCTCTGCATGTAGTCGACGAATGGTATGGTTTTTGTTGGAAATCGCATCGTGCTACTCATGCGCAGTTGGGCAGTGGTAACGAAAGATGTCATTTTGGGCGTGGGCAATGACATGTTTGGGCAATCAAGGGGTCCATGTTTTTTTCAGATGGACCGGATGAGGTATCCTGGTGAAGCTTTTTTTCGGGTAGAGTCAGACTGGCGTGTTTTTCATTGGAATTCCGGCCAATCTGCGCGTGCGCAATTGGGGTGTAGGAAGTAAAGTTGCGCAGGGGTATATTTGAGAGACTGAAGTTCTATATCTCATCCAAAGATGGAGTGTAGGGTGTCATCTTGAAGTTCTCGTGGTGTAGACCACGACTTGAGGGATTTCCATGTCATCTGTGGCGTCATTGGTGAAGTGATCAGTACGGGTGGTAGACAAAGGGGTGCTTAGGGGTGTGCTTGAGAGACTGAGGAACTATTCTTGGTCCCAATGGGACGTGTGGTATATCATATTGAAGCTTTGGTGGGATAGCGTCCGACTGGTCTGGCGTGTCGTGGAAGTAAGGGATATGGCCTCCATGCGCAGACAGGAAATAGTGGAAAAGGGGCACTCAATTGTAATTTTAGCCTCGAGGTGGACCATCCGTGGTCCGAATGGGTCGTGTGGGGTTTCATAGTGAAGGGCTCGTGGAGTATCGTCGGATTGGACTGATGTGTAGCCTAGTATCATCGTTCTGCGCATGCGCATTATGGCAGTAGTATAGAACTCTTGTCCAATCAGAAGCCGCCATTTTAGAAACTACAGAGCTCGGAGCTGTGGGATGGATCGGTTGAGAGCTCAGAGCTCTTGGAGCTCGAAGCTCGGAAGTGACGTCATCGCACGCATGCGCCCGCACTCTGGTGTACCCTATGCCCTACGGGTTATAGGGTACAGTGTGCATCACAGGTGCGTGTGCATGTGTATGCAATGATATCACCTCCGAACTCCAAGAGCTCCAAGCTCTGACTCCAAGAGCTCTGAGTTCCAAGAGCTCTGAGCTGCAAGAGCTCTGATATCAAGAGCTCCGAGCTTCGAGAGGTTTGAGCTCCGAGCTATCAACTGATCCATCCCACAGCTCCGAGCTCTGTAGTTTCTCAATTGGCATATTCTGATTAGATAAGAGCTCTATACTTTTGCTAGATTGCGCATGCGCCGAACGATACTAGACTACACACCAGTCCAATCCAACGCAGCCCCACGAGCCTTCACTACGGAACGACAAGCGACTCAGGAAACCCCGCTCGAGTCTAGCCATATGCCCACTTCCACGACACACCAGACTAGTCGGACGCTGTCCCATGAAAGCTTCGATATGATACCCCACACGTCCCAAGAATGGTCCCTCGGTCTCTCAAACACACCCCTGCGTACCCCTAAAATGACCGCGTTCGTTACCACTCGTACTGATGAAGTCACCAATGACCGCGTTCGTTACCACTCGTACTGATGAAGTCACCAATGACGTCACAGATGACATGGAAATCCTTCAAGTCGTGGTCTACACCACGAGAGTTTCAAGATGACACCCTACACTCCATCTTTGGATGAGATATAGAACCTCAATCTCTCAAATATACACCTGCGCACCTCAAGAATGACCACTTTACTTACTACACCCCAACTTCACATGCGCAGATTCGCGCGACTTCCAATAAAAAACACGCCTGTCTGACTCTACCCCACGAATGCTTCACTAGGATACACCAACCTGTCCATTTGGACCAAACATGTCATTGCCCACGCCCAAAATGACATCTTTCGTTACTACTGCCCAACTGCGCATGGGTAGCACGATGCGACTTCCAGCAAAAACCATACCATTCGTCGTCAACCTGCAAAGAGCTACAAGATGACACCCAACACGGTGCATTTGGACCACGGATGATCAATCTCTACCCCAAACACCTTCCTTCAAACCCCAAAAATGCCCACTTTGACTACTACTCCTAATGATGACGTCACCAATGGCGTCACAGATGATGTTTGCATCTCTCAAGTCGGGGTCTACACACCGAGAGCTTCACTTTTACACCTCACACGACGCATTTGGGCCAAGAACGGTCCCTCAATCGCTCAAACACTCCCCCACGCACCTCCAAAACGCCCGCTTTCGCTACTACTCCTACTGTTGTATGTATGGTCCCTGTGTGACGTCATACCCAGCAAATAGTAATAGTATCTTGTAAATATTTGATGCAGCAATCAATGCTAAATAATATGTGACCAGCATTATAAAGATTGGATAATAATTATGGAAGATAAGACTATTCTTGTATCACTACTCCTATTGTCATAAAAATTGTAGTTTTTTTACACAGGGGGTAATTTTAAACTGATTAAAGGGGTAGTGAGTCCCAGTTTTTCGACTGTTAACAAGTTGTTTCTTATTTGACATGTCCCAAATTACATTAAAAAAAATAGTTTCGCTCTGCAGTGGAGGAGGAGGGGGGTGCAAGGTGACCCCTAGTAGCTCACGGACTATAATAGGGGTGTTTCGAATCACCGTTTACATCTAGACTACTGGCGCTCGTTTTGTTAAGAGTTGAGAGTGGTTCTTGGTCTTATTTCCTACGAAAATCTGTCGCCGATAATTGCATGTAAAATTCTCTGATCGAGCTTGTGAATCAATGAGAAAATCATGTCCGTCTCAGTGAACCAGCGCGGGCAGTTGTGAATCAGCTTTCGCCATCTAGCGGTCGTTACAGCCACTGAGAATAGATTTTTTTATCAGCCTGAATGGTCATCTATCACCAATATCCCAATAGGAGAAAAATGATGTATAACATGCCTAGACTTCGTTGGATTGCCATTACTGAGGCGGAAATTCTTCACAGACAACGACGGCCTGATCTGTCTGACCACGCCATATACGACAATTATCCTCACTAATTAAATTAATTCTCTCGGGATTTCGGTAGTTCGTTATTTGTACACGGACGATACCATTCATTTAAGATTGAATCTAGCAAACCTGGTTCAATAGAAAACTGTCGAAAATGTTTTCTCATGGGACCTGATATGGATTCCTCCTTTAAAATGCATGGAATTCAGATTCAAAGGACCTGGCGCGGTTTGATGAGGATTTGGCCCCCATGAGGTGCGGTTTGGAGTGCCAAAATGAAACATCACGAACGAAAGAATTTTTTCTGTTAGCTTACAGAATATTATCTTGTGGTATGTTTAGAGTAATTGTAAGGCGCTAGGTCTTGGGGTTCGTGAATAACAACTCATTGAAGAAATGTATTCGTGCAAAATCTTATGTTTTGGAGTAAAATAACTACGTTATTTTCTCTATAAACATGTGAAGTCAGTCGAGAACCAAAACAAACTTTACACAAAAATATTCGCTGAGTCAATACCTAGTAGTTGTCCAAAGATAATTTTGGTTCTCGCCTGGCTTCATATGTAAAATTAAAACTTTATTAGATGTATTCTTTCACATGGAATGCTGAACATTAAATGGAATAATTCAGGATACCACGACTGTCGCATTGCGCGGTAATGTAATGGATAAGAGCGCGCTAGTTTTGCAATTCTTGCATGTCTCGCTCCGGTTCGAATCCCATGAAGGGATAACCTTATTTTTTCTTATCATAATTTATTGTCACCCCCCCCCCCCCCCCCCACTTCTATGCAGATTCAGAACATGAGAAAGAAAACAGTTATTATTTACATAAATATTGTAGCCACTACTAGAAAAATAATATGGATTTTGAAGATACTATTTTTCTGTGCATTTACGAATATGTGTACCGGTATAAAAGTAGCTCAGCATGAAAACAACCAATTTACCTGCAAACAAAGCAAGGAATATTGAAATCAAGTGGGAGTTTATATATCTGGCTTCTATCTGAATTGTTCACAATAAGCTCTTTATGACGCTAAATGAAACATACGATTCTGTATCAGGCTATATAAAGGTGACATTGACAATGGTATGGTCGGTGTGTGCATGCTGTGAGAAGCGGAGAAAAAAAAGACCAAACGCGCAAAATATATGTTGAGCAGTCAGACGTGTAATATACCGCATTCGCAAGATGGTTGGATTTGCAACTCATGCCGACAGAGGTTTTACAAATGGAAGAGAACTGGATGTCCGACTGATACTACGACACACCAAGCCCAAGGTACGTCATGTGGTGCCAAGTAAGAAGTCTCCAAACTAATATCATGCCAATAGTATCTTGCGCGAAAAGTCACCGATGGTGTACTCTTTGCAAATGCAGTAGGGGTGGATTTGTGGTGATGCCAGCCTCGACTCGATTGGATTTGTATTTTATTTTATTTAAATTTTTGCGGCAAGATGTGTTGGTTTCTGCCGGTTGTAGATTTTGCTCCAAACATCTCGATCGGAAACATCTCAAGATGGGAGAATCGGTGGATGTAATGACACTGCGTCAACATTTCAAAGACATGGATGCCGATGAAATCTCGACACTACGAACATGATGAGGAATCAAGTTGGTAGAAGTAGGAAGCGGAGGATCGACTTCGAAGAGGTCACATTATTTTCGGATGATAGTATGTTTTCATTGATATTCGTAGCACACGTGATATAATATATACATAGCTGGTGCAAATATTAACACTATCAACATGTAACGATCTGCCATCGACGAATCAATTTTTTTTAGATTAATGCAGTTTCAATTTTTCTCGCCAGATTAATGAGAAACGCTGACTGAGAACGGTGTGGCCTTACTAATACGGCAGCGCTTGTAAGATGTTTAGTAATCCACCCAATCTCACTGAAGGCACGTGATCTGTAATGGTTGGTCTGGTAAAAGCTGACAAAGGGGCCTTTAAGAATGTTACACCCACGTTTCCATCGAGTTTCTGACAGCTGAATGAATTCTACTCCCATATTCAAGATTACAATATATAAACTCGCTAAATGGACATCGAAAATTCATTTAGCATCTGACTATTTGGACAAATGAACATAGAGGAAAGGACACATAGATATATGTTTTCAATTTTAATAATGAACACAAATGATGAAAATTTTGAAATCATTCGTGTGTGGGGGTGAAAACCCTCCCGTTCTGTGACTCAAAATTATTCTAAAGCAATAACTTTGCCCTCCGAGATTTGTCCGTGTGCAAAGTCTTCAATGTCACAGTTTTCTAGTAAGTAATCAAACGGAATAAACAATGCGTATTTCGTTGATCCGGAATTGACATCTCTACTGCTGCATTATGTTAAAATGCTGGTGAGCTAAGGGTTATCACAAATGGCTAAATGGCCATAGTTGGGCTTTTTGTCAGAAAGCGGGAAGCCCTGGCAGACCTCTAAAATGATTTTAAAATTGTACAGTTTTTAGTTGATATTTTTTCTGGTTTTTATCATCTCATATTTGTCGGAATTTTGCCTAAATTGTCACAAGTTTTAATTTAGTAAATGGTAATGGAAACCCGATAGCTCTGTCACGTGAGGATGTAGAGGGAGTGTAAAATCGTGGATATGGTGCAATAAATGTCCACTGGTTTGTCCAGGTTTCGTTCATTAAAGAATATCCGCGTCCATAATCCAAAGACCTATTCCATATTCCATATAACAGCATTAGCACCAAATTCAAAAAGACAATTATAGTATACATAAACATAGGCTAGTTTCATGCAAGAGAGATGCGGTCAACAGTTTTCAATGATGCCGGCAAGACGTCATTCCAAAAATGTCAAATTTATATCGCTCATCAGTATTTTTAATCCATATGATATTCGTTGTAAAGTCGTCATCTAGAGAATGATTTATCTCAGTCATGCTTTGATTGTGATTGTTCATATCAGCACCATGAGGATCTTGAAGTACATGGGTTCATACAGCCCCTGGTCCATGTTTAAGCGAAATTAGACACAAATTACGAAACTCAACGCCATAGAAATTAACTTAGAATCAATACTGCAGAGTAGAATATAAACTGCAGAGAGATTTATTCGGATCTTGCCAGAAAATATCATATCCCCATATGTTAAGCTAAATGGGAAAGACGACATGAAACACTGCTAACTGAACTCAGATGTATAAATTACCATTCACTTCATTTAGACGTGTGAAATTGCAATGGCTCCAATATAGGATAAATCACAGAATCCTGGCTATTAACAAATTATTTTATCAGATAAGGATAAAACTTAATGACAGGTATAACTTTTGTAAAAAAATCAGAAATGCTACTGCATTTATTTCGGGAAAAACCTGGAAAAAATATTTATAATGAGCTATCACAACTGATAGCAGAAAGAACGCTCCTGGGAGTCCTACCAAATAAATGAGTCAGTCGACAAGTAAACGTCATCTTAATAATAGCCAAGTATATATAGAAATAGAGTTCAATTTGCCACTCTGAACTATACCATATTAAAGCAAGAAATAAAATATCTCGTAGACGTTGCGCAAATAATAGCACTGAAACATGATAAACTAAACCCATTTCAGGAAAAATTTAATTCGATCTTCGATTATCTGACAAGAAATGAAACGCTACAAAGCATAAATAATTAAAGCAAGGGAATGTAGAATGTTCTTTTATGCCACCATCAGTTGTTCGAAAGCTGCAAATGATGTAGTGTGCCAACCAGGAGGAGTACTGTAGTACAAGTGTCTGTTACCTTCCTTGAATTATCTGAATTATCAAGTCAACTATCACAAATGTTACTGGTTGTCCCCAATGAATTAACGAATAAGTAATTTCTAATTGTACGTAGGATACTGATGTACGTATGTACGTTTGATGTGGTGTAGAACAAACAAAATATATGTCTTCTCATTATTGGATGCAACTGCGGCTCTACTAATTCCTGGTATCTGTTCTTTCAGCGGCTTGTATTTCTGAAACTCTTAAGAAGATACAAGTTTATATTTAAGGATGTTCGAAATATTTCCCATGTTACGTGTAACGAATTTGCAAATCCATAGATCATGGAAACGGAAATCATTACAGACACCTCAAGGGCCATGACAACCATAACAACTCACACTACTGAGCCTATGTCAGGACTGGCCAAGTCTAGGTCGAGTCCTCCTTTTAAGAGCACAACACACTCCATGCCATTTCTTGTAATATACGTCATTCAATATTCAACCGTCGTCCATTAAAGAATTTCCGAGTCCATAATCCAAAGACCTAATTTATATAATAACATTAGCACCAAATTAAAAGGATAAATCATGTTATTCATAAAACTAGGTTAATTTCCTGTAAGATCGAAGCGGTCAACAGTTTTCAATGATGCCAACGAGACATTATGATGTTCCAGAAATGTCAAATCCGTATCGCTGATCAATATTCTTTATCCAAATGGTAAACGTTGTAAAGTCGTTATCTAGAGTATGATGTATCTCAGTCACGCTTTGATTGTGCCTGTTCATATGGACACTGTGAGGATCTTGAAATACATGGATTCATAGACCCCTAGCCCTGGGATAAGCGGAATTACACGCAAGTTACGACACGTACAGCCATAGATCTTGCACGCTACGCTCGTCAACGCCTACGAGATAAAACGCCCCGCTACATATTAGAGCTTTGTTTCGCTTTAGGTTTGACGTTATTTTAGGAAAGAGCGATTCTGTCATTAATCAGGCGCAAAAAACATAAGCTCGCTGTATGGAATTTATCAGACTAGCTTCTGTCACGTCTAACACTGCACCGGGAACATCCACGCTAGATATCCAATCTTTCGGCTTACATGCACGATATGTGTGTTCCACATTTTCCCCGTTTACAGCGTTGCCGATGCATGTCACGTAAATGCTTTAACTGCCATTTCTTATTCCAACGTGGTTAGGGATTTTTGTCCAGGCCTGGGGGAGGTCTCTTCGCTCCCCTCCACCTCCAAAATATTTTTCTTACCCCTTAAGCTAGAGAGCTCAAACTTACCACTCTATACCCTTGGGGTATAGTCCAATTTTCGATTAGGTTATTTCGATTTTTTTATTTATGTGATTTCTTCTAAATAATACATGATAAATTATTGAATAACATTTGATGTGACTTTTCTGGTACCCCAAATGGACGCCAATTTGAATTTATTCATGGGGCGGGTATGCAAATCAGCTCAAAATGAACCCAATATGATGAACTGCAAATTCGCAGAGTATCAATTTTTAGCGTTCCAGGGATAGGATAGAAAGTTGATAATGAGGGGGGAGGGAGAGGCGGCACCAGAATAACCCCATATCAGACTTAGTAGGGTTATTACATGAAATTCTGTCGTGGGTATAACATTCCTAACATGTATATTGCATCTCAACGAAGGGAAAAAGTATCTTCTATCTCTCTAACTCTCCATCGTATTGAGTCAATATCGTGATGATAGACTGTTTGTGTAGCTTCTATCTCTCTAACTCTCCATCGTATTGAGTCAATATCGTGATGATAGACTGTTTGTGTAGCTTCTATCTCTCTAACTCTCCATCGTATTGAGTCAATATCGTGATGATAGACTGTTTGTGTAGCTTCTATCTCTCTAACTCTCCATCGTATTGAGTCAATATCGTGATGATAGACTGTTTGTGTAGCTTCTATCTCTCTAACTCTCCATCGTATTGAGTCAATATCGTGATGATAGACTGTTTGTGTAGCTTGTGAAACTGCGTTGGAGCGTCTGCGTATACTGTACTCCTGTGTTTCTGTGAACCTGTGAGACCGGTGAATTGATTTGTTTAAACGGACAAATAACGGTTATCCATCGGCGTTTCTTTGCATTTGTATACAATTGACTAATCCTTTATTTGCATATGTTAAAGCGACAGGGTAATGTTACTTGTTCAAATAAATCCTTTGGGGATATTGTCATATTTGCATGATGAATCTTTTTATATTTTAAAACTCACAAAAAAACTGACAGGAATAAGAAACATTTGTTTATATGTCAGATTCAATTTGTAGCACGATTACGACGTAGTTACCTCAGCTGAAGGATTAGTATGTACTAGTACCCAGTTCTGTGAGAATCCTAGCACGCTACAGTCAAGTTGCCACCATATACTCAATAATCTGTTATAGTTTGTTTCTCCCCTGTAAGTTGCTAAAAATGCAAATCTAAAACTTATTTCATTTGTGACATGTATATATTCACACAGGTTCAGCCAAAACGTCATTATTTTTGTTGTTGTAAACACATGTTATGTATCCATATTTGTAGGGAGAGGGGTGAATAAGTTGATTATAGAACTTGACCGCAATCCCATGTACTATAATTTGTACAATAAATAAGTTTAAACAAACAATATGTCAGCTGATATACATGTATGCTTATGTTCATATTGATGCTACATGGATATCGGAATATTGTTTTTGTGCTCTGTTGATATCAATTGACACGTTTATATTACTTGTTCGTGCAAGGCTTGTTTCCTGCAAGAGAGAAGCGGTCAACAGTTTTCGATGATGCCGGCAAGACATCATGATGTTCCAAAAAATATCAAATCTGTATCGCTGATCACTATTCTTAATCCATAATTCGTTGTAAAGTCGTCATGTAAAGAATGATGTATCTCAGCCACGCTTTGATTGTGGCTGTTCATATGAGTACCATGAGGATCTTGAAATACATGGGTTCATACGGCCCCTAGCCCCGGGTTAAGCGGAATTAGACACAAGTTACGAAACGTAGAGCCATAGATCTTGCACGCTACGTTCGTATTTGTTATCAGCATGCGATATGTATCGCCAAATTTGAGAAACTTTGAGTGGAGGCGTTTGGTGGAATAGCACTGTTTTATAAGTTTCTGTAACAATGTTTTGTGACGTTGATTAAAATCGTCACATTTAACACAGGATCTAGCAAATGTTACTAAGCGAGATATGTATACGCCATATGCAAGTCTACGTACATTTAAATTCAGCTCCTGTACGACTAGACGCTGGGTCCTCGTTGCAACTACATATAGACCATGAATGAAAAACCTCAGATGGTACACATTTACCTTACGTCGCACAACGGCAGCATACTTGAAACATTTACCTAATTTGCTTACGCCATTGTTTATTTTTATTCATCTTTACAAATATTTGTTGCGTAATTTTATACTTCTATCATCCTTGGATTTGGTATGCGTTAATTGTTTGACATATTAATTAAACTCAAGCGCTACATACTTATGATTATCGAGCGACAGTGAGGTTGTATCTTCGCAGTACAAACACGCCTTACATTGACGACCAACAAGATGCATTTGTATCCTGGCGTCTTTCGATAGGTCATTTCCAAGAGACGAACATCACTCCCTGGTTGACTACTGATTAGTTCGGCAGCCGGTCACGAAACCTTGCATTAGCGTCCACCCAATGTTCTTGATGGTCTCTGTATATTTCGGATGCGTTGATTGAGGAGCTGGATGCCACCATTGGGGATACTGATAACTCCTAGTTGGCCACCAACATGGCTGCTAAAACATATTCACGGTCACAAATGAGAATTCAATGGATCTAGAACACTAAGTTTTTGTCTTTGACTGGGTATTTTGGATTAATCTATTCACTGGTAATATTGTGGATGTCCATGTTTATAAATCAAAATGGCTACCAGCTTGGAATCCCGAGGTGGTCGCCTTAGATATATCCATTATAGGCCGATACCGAAATTTCTACACTCCAAAACGACCTAAAAGTTAGAACTGACACTCTGTCAGTTCATTGCCTACGATATTGGATCATTTTCTCCTATTTGTTTATCCCTCTGAGCATGGGATCATGGATAAATTCAAAATGGCGGCTATATGTCGAAATCGAAAAAGTGATCTTCCGTATTTTGTCTTCATTTTTTCTGTTGATAAAAGTGTGTACAAACTATTTTATTTTACATCAGTTCCTTGTTTACTATGCAGCTTTTTTCGGGAAAAATAGTATGAATATAAACAATTGGAAAATGTGACCGAAAATACATGTGATGTCATTGTGATGCCATCTAAGCGGTCATCTTGGATGGGATAAGCTTAACTTATTATCAGGTACTAGTCACAACAGTTATTTAGTAAACAAAGAATCTCACAAATACACGTGTGTATCAATTTCCCCCCCTCTTGCATATCGCTCCAATCTAAAATAATGGCCTGATCGTTGCGCATATAAATTAATTGGAATATTAGGTAATGATGCTATTTGTGCGGGCTGAAACAGAGGCGAATTAATCATCTGTTGGAGGTGAGAGCAATGATAACATACTTCTTAGTAGCTGAACACATTAGTTATGCCAAATAAGGGCACTAATTTTTGCTTTTCATAAAGGTTGTTTTGGGGTCACTTTTGGGTAAAATAAGGTCAAAAATGGGTAAAAATCGGCTAGAACGTAATATCCAACCATACTGTTTGTTACTAAAGATTATCAAAGATGATTTAGTTGTATGTGGTCAGTCTAGAGTTTAAGGTAGTCATAGATAACACGTTAATTATTAGTATTACGGTGATTTTAGGGTCATTTTTTTGTCAAATAATGTCAAAAATTTGTAAAAATCGATTATGAATTAATATACACAGTACTAATTGCTACGAATGGGTATCCAAGTTGAAATAGTTGAATGTAGTGCAAGGTTTGAGATAGTCATAGATAACACGTTAATTACTAGAATTAATGTCAGTTTAGGATAACTTTTGGATCAATCGACATCAACGATGGGCAAAAATGAATTATAAATTAATATCCACCGTACTAATTGTTACGAATGAATATGCAAGCTGAATTAGTTTTATGTAGTGTAATGTTTAAATTAGTCATAGATAACACGATGATTATTCAAATTAAGGTCATTTTAGGGTAAATTGTAGAGTAAATGGGGTGCAAAATGGCTACAAACCAACTATAAATTGATACCCACAATACTAATTGTTACACATGGATACACAGGATGAATTTCTTGTATGTAGTGTAGGGTTTAAGGTAGGCAGAGTAACCATTATCTAACCATTATGTTTCTGACGAGTATTATTCAAATAGACTAAAAAATTAACCTCAGATGACAGCTATATTGTGAAACAGCTAAATTCTTGCAAATGTCTGTTTCGAGCTAAAAATCATTTCGAATTGGCAAATAACATTTACCAAGTTGAGCAAGAGTTCCAAGTGACTCAGATGAATCCACATGGTCACCATTTTGAGTTTAACAGCTGAAGATTATGCCAACAGAATAAAAATGGGCATAATGTAATAAACTACGGTCGCCATTTTGAATTTAACTATCATTGTTAATCTGAAGACAAGGCATATATAGATTCAAAAGGTATTAGTATTGTGGGTATTAATTTAAACAAGTTTGTAAACATGAACACGAACACGAACGAATTTCCGGACGACGCCTATGGGACCCTTTGGTTTTGACGAATTTGCACACTCAACTAAGAATAATGCCTTGATCTATACGAGAAACATGGAAAAGCAGGCGTTTCAGAAAACCATACATCGCTGCCATATTTAATTTGATCATCGTATTTTGGATTTTGGGGATGTGCAAATAGATTAAAAATGGACGTAAGTCGTTAGGCTATGCTTAGAGAGCAATCTGTTTTGATAAATTAGCAAAAATGAGCTAGAATATTGCATTGAATTATACGATCAGCAGGAAAAAGTATGATATTCAGATGACTCTATATGGCCGCCATTTTGAATTTGATCATCAAATTTCGATCTTAGGGATAAGTAAATAGATTCAAAATGGGAATAAGATGTTGGTCGATGCTTAAAGATCCCTCGGCTTTTGACAAATTTACATAATGATCTAAGAATAATGTCTGGAACTATACGAGCAACAGCCAATTGTGTGATTTTCAGATGACCCTATCTGCTCGCCATTTTGAATTTGACTATCAAATATTGACCGTTGCCATATATAAATAGATTCAAAATCGGCACAAGCTGTTAGGCTATGCATAGAGATCAGTCGGTTTTGATGAGCACAGTGAGCTAAAAATAGTGCTTTAAACAACACGGGTAACTTGAAAAAGTGTGATTTTCAGATTACCTCACATGTCCGCCATCTTGATTTAACCCTATATGGCCTGGACTTTTTGGGACCTGTCCAGGCCTGGGGGGGGGCGAAATGGCCCTCCAATTATTTTTCTTACCCCTTCAGCTATGGGGCTGAAACTTACCACACTATACTCTTGGGTAAAGCTCTACCACAAAATGTGAAAAAATCCAAGATGGCCGCTTTGATGACGTCACAGTGACGTCATTTTCAAAAACGGCATTTTTTGATCGATTTTTCGGTCAGATTTTCCGAATTGTTTATTTTTGCAATTTCTCGCAAAAACCGCATGATAAATTAGTAAATATTAATGCGATGTGAAATAAAATTGTTTTTGCCCACTTTTCATCGCGGAAAAGCAGAAATTTTGAAGAAATATGACAAAAATATCACTTTTCACCTACACCGGTGGCCGCCATCTTAGACTTACCCATGATCCTCTGCTCGGGGGTCATGCAAATAGGCTCAAAATGATCCCAATACGACAAACTATAAAGTCACGAAGTTTCAGCTCTCCATTATTTGTCGTTCCGGATATAGCGCAAAAAGTTTGGTTGGGGGGTCATAATGCCCCCCCCAGGCCAGATAGGGTTAAACCATCATATTTTAACCTGAAAAGTAAACAAACAGATTCGAAATAGGCATAAGATGATAAGCTTTGATGTCAACTCCCACTGTGTTAACGTCCGACATTACAGGTTAAATTTTCTGGGTATTTTTGTGTTTACCAGGTATACCCCTGTTAGTGAAGCAATATCGTGCACAAAACTAGCCGAATTGTGCACTTCAAGGTAAAAGCATGACACTTGGCATGATAGTAGCCAAAGATGTCCTGACCATTTTCTGATAAGAACCCACTCGTTTCTTTTCCAATATAGCCGCCAAATTCAAAATGGCCGCCAATATAATGGTCAAATAGAGCAATATGGTAATAATACTGTTTATTGTTTTAGTCTAGGTCATGAAACTTGCAGCGATGCTTGTTATTGCTCTAGTCCGTTTTCAAGAAAGATCTGTAAAATTATTTTCCAAAATGGCCGCCAAATTCAAAATGGTGGCCATGATAATGGTCAAATTAGTGGTAAATCATCATACAATGCGTAAAGGATTATGTCTATATTGTGCACTTAATGTAATGTGCTGAAGCCAAGCAAATAATTCCTGCTACGAATAAACTTTATATTTTAGGGTAAAATGACAGTCGTATTCAAGACGGCTGCCAAGCGAAACGCATTTTAATAAGAAAAAAACAGTCCAAGGACCACTTCCTGGATCTTGGAGCAACGTCGGTCCTCAGACACATAGTAAGAATAAAACTGTGGTCCTCATCTTACGGTTTATACATGTACACACGCGCCCGCACACACACACACACACACACACACACACACACACATGATTCAAGTGTGGACAGGCAGGAAGGCGATTGGTGGCGAGAACAACGTAGGGGAGTTCTTTTGTGGGGAAGGTTTATGAAAGTGGTGGTATACCGGAATTTTCGTCGAACCGGTTGTGGAAAAAATAGATCACCAGTTAGCACACTATCAAAGCAAACGCTCTGACTCTTTCAGCAGTCATTCGTTCAACCACTTACGCCACGATGTTCTCGTGTACCACTTGCTCCAAGTTCTTTACCCGCTTGCACGACTTACAACGCCATGAATCTACCATCCACGATGGCACTGCCAGTACACCTGCGAGACCTGCGGGGATACATTTAATCGGCTGAATAGTTTACAGTGCCATGTACGGTTTCTCCATGAGAAATCCAGGCATCCAATGTGGGGACTGTGGACACCGCTTCAGACTACACAGTCAGTTGAGATCTCACCAAAGTGTAATCCATGGACATGCAAGCTTGAGGATTGAGGATGCCGTGGCGTTTGACTCCATCCGTGAGTCTATTTTTCAAGGTCCTGTTAGCGAGTATACACGTTCGATCTGCAGGAAGTCATTTAGTCGTAAGGATAATTTACGTGACATCAACGGTCGTTCCATAAGGCACCCAGCCATGAATGCCAACATTGCGGTCGAGTCTTCATACTCCAGTCAGTTGAGCCCTATCAATCCGAAAGACATCCACAGTTTGTGTTCCATCCATGACTTATACTAATACTTATGCTCAGGGTCAGCTTCTGATTGAACAACAGCCGTCTGCACAATTAACTTCTGATTCGATAAGAGCAGCCGATTATGCGGCCAAGACACGGACAGTAACATAAGTGAATTGTAAACACACCCATAGCGATTCCCCCAGCGTGAATGTGCTGTGATGGAGGGGATAATAACATGATTGACCTGTAATCCCTGTTGTTGTGCTCTTACTGGACTAACCAATCAGAATAGTACTTATCACGGACCCGTAGAGCTACGTATAAGCGCACATGTGTGACATCGCCTATAAAACACATCCCTCTGGACCACACAGTCCCATTCCATCTGTTTCAGAGCCATGACGGAGACCTATCTCTATGCCACTCGCATTTCACAGCATGTGACCGTGGTTAACTCACTCATGGGTTATCGAACAGTGGTTTGGTCCATGTTTGCAGATGGCGACGACAACAAGGGGCGACGCCAGATCTTGGAAGAGTTTACAGAAGCTGTCCTCGACAGAGTAAACTTGATGGCGAGGTGTGCTATCACCCACCACTACTGAACTATGAAAGCCATCCTTGATACTCGGGATATGGACCACGAGCGCTCACACCGGAACCAGCGACGGCTCGTGGACCTGTGGCTATGACAGTTCTGTCTTACAGCGACAGAAAAGACGGGCTCTTCAAAGCATCCATGTCTTCCGAGAGACGGCTAAACACGATGTTCACACACACATACACGCGCGCTCACACACACACACACACACACACGCACGCGCACTCGCTCACTCACCATCGTTAATGCGTCCATGCTTTAAGATGGGGGTTGGGCACGCCTCACGGGCAATTTGGACCACGGATGGTCCATCTCTACAACAAACACCTTCCTTCACACCCCAAAAATTCCCGCTTTGGCTACTACTCCTACTGATGACATCACCAATGACGTCACAGATGACGTGGACATCCCTCAAGTCGTGGTCTACACACCAAGGACTTCACAACGACACCTCGCACGACGCATTCGGACCAAGAATGGTCCGTCAATCGCTCAAACACACTCCCGCGCACGCCCTGAATGACATATTGATGTTACTACTGCCCAACTGAGCATGCGTAGCACAATGCGACGTCCAACAAAAACCATACCATTCGTTGTCTAAATGCAGAGAGCTACAGGATGACACAAATCACGGTCCATTTGGACCAGGAATGGTCCATCTCTACCCCAAAAATCTCCCTTCACACCCTCAAAATGCCCACTTCGGCTACATCTCTACTGATGACGTCACATATGACGTCACAGACAATGTGAATATCCCTCAAGTCGTGGTCTACACACCGAGGGCTTCACTTTGACACCTCACACGACACATTCGGACCAAGAATGGTCCCTCAATCGCTAAAATATTCCCCTGTGCAGCTCCAGAACGACCACTTTACCAATTACACCCCAACTGCCCATGCGCAGATTGGCGCGACTTTCCCATCAAAACACGTCAGTCTGACTCTAGCCCACGAAAGCTTCAATAGGATACCCCAACCGGTCCATTTGGATCAAAGATGGGTCCCTTGATTGCCCAGACATGTCATTTCCCACGTCCAAAATGACATCTTTCGTTACTACTGACCAACTGCGCATGCGTAGTACAATGCGACTTCCAACAAACACCATACCATTCGTCGTCTACATGCTGAGAGCTACAAGTGGACACACCACATGGTTCATTCGGACCACGGATGGACCATCTCTACCCCACACACCTTCCTTCACACCCCCAAATGCCCACTTTGGCTACTACTCCTACTGATGACATCACCAATGACATCACAGGTGGCGTGGACATCGTGGTCTACACCCAAAAACATTAAGTGGGACATGACGGAGACACCAATAGCTAACATCATGCCAAGTTTTAGGCTTCTGACACAAATCAAACAATGAACTAAGTTAATTTCATTATTTGGTCATTATTATGGCGGCCATCTGGAATTTGGCGGCCATGTTGGAAAAAAAATTGTGTGGGTCATTATCAGAAATTGATCGGGTCATCATTGGCTACTGCTATGCCAAGTTTCGTGCTTTTACCTCCAAGTGCACACTATTTTCACCATATTGCTCTACTATGTTGAGGCGTTTACTCCATCAGACGTCCTCGATGCTCATCCATTAACACCAGGTGAGTTATTTCTTTGAGCTGAAATGTCATCGCAGATCCCGAGCTAGCGTAATTAATTCCGCTTAGGCCGGTGCCAGGGGCCGTGTGCATACTTCATAGTGTCCATATGAACAGCTACAATAAAAACGCGACTGAGAAACTACGGCTACGTGCGAGAATCCACCGTATTCCCAGGTCTGAATGTGAGGTGCCCAGGGAAGCTTTCCTGTAGAGTCATGTGGTTGCTTTTTAGCCGGCCGACGTAGTCAATTTTCCTCACCTCTTGCATATCACTCCAATTTATTACCTGTATATAGTAGGATTCTGCTGGTGGGCTGCTAGTCCCCGCGGCCCGCCCTCTGTACATGTCATTCGACAAATATATGTAGGTTTATTGTTTTGGTGGGAAATTTAAGCCGTACGACGTCGGATATTACAGGTTACATTTTCAGGTATTTTTGCATTTACCAGGCTTACCCCCATGTTCAGGCGTTTACTCCATCAGACGTTCGCGATGCTCATCCATCAACAATAGATGAGTTATTTCTGTGAGCTGATCTGTCATCGCAGCTCCAGAGCGTATCTAATTCCGCTTAAGCCGGTGCTAGGGGCAATACAAAAAATGTTCACTCTCGATTTTCAATCATTCTGCTGATTCCGCGAATGTTCAAAAAGGCACTAAATTTCCGAACCCCCAATCACCCAGGCCAAAAAGGGTTAACTCAAACTACTTCAAACTCGAGAAATAAAACTTGGCGCTAACAATTGTCTTCATCGAGAAGGTTCAATCTATAAGAAAATGCATGTTACCGAATTTCAAAAACAAAAACTACTGAAATACCCTACACTTTTTATCTTAACCCTACCTGGCCTGGGGGGGGGGGGCCATTATGGCCCCCCCCCTACCAAACTTTCTGCACTATTTCCGGAACGGCGAAAAATGGAGAGCTGAAACTCCGTGACTTTATCATTTGTCTTATTGGGGTCATTTTCAGCCTATTTTCATAACCCCCCGAGCAAAGCATCATGGGTAAATTCAAGATGGCGGCCACGTGGTGTACCAGAAAAGTGATTTTTTTGTCATATTTCTTCAAAATTTCTGCTTTTCCGCAATGAAAAGTGGGCAAAAACTACTTTATTTCATATCACATTAATATTTGCTAATTTTTCATGCAGTTTTTGTGGAGAAATTGCAAAAATAAAAAATTCGGAAAATCTGACCAAAAAGTCGACCAAAAAATGCCGTTTTTCAAAATGGCGTCACTGTGACGTCATCAAAGCGGCCATCTTGGAATTTTTGACATTTTCTGGTAGAGCTTGACCCAAGGGTATAGTGTAATAAGTTTCAGCTCCCTAGCTCAAGGTGTAAGAAAAATAATTAGGGGGGGGGCCATTTCGGCCCTCCCCCCAGGCCTGGACAGGTCCCAAAAAGCCCAGGCCAGATAGGGTTAAAATTCACCCATACAGTATAACTACTTTAGGTTGGATACCAATTTCTTTTACAAATAATTTCATACAAAATGTTTTAGATTGTTTCAAGGTCGATCTTTTGGCTATCTTTGGGTCTTATTTGACCTCGAAATGAGCTCAGAATGATCTCAAATTGCCTTGATGTCTGCTCTACCTTGAACCATACTGCGTACAAAAGTAATTAACAAACAGCACAACAGAATTTTCAATCATTTTTGACTTCAACTGACCATTAAACTGACTCTAAAATGACCTCAATTTCGATTATTAACGAGCTAACAATACCTGTGTTAAAACCATAGAGTACATCAAATCAATTTGGCGTGGATAGCCATTGGTAACAAACATCACAATGGAAATGAAGTTAGGAACGACTTTTACAAATTGCCCCCTTATTTGACCCGAAAAGTGATCACAAAATGACCTTTAATGACCAAAATCTGGGTGCTATCCCCTCTCACCTTGAACCCTATGACACAAAGAACTAAGTTATCATGTGTAACCATTGTAACAAACAATTCCGTAAAAATTCGCATTTGATGTCCTTGGCCGATCGTCTATAATTACGCATCGATACCCATTGCGCCGTCAAGATTAATTAAATGGCAGTGACCTGTAAATGACCTTGAATGACTCTTGGTATGCACCCTTATCTTAATCTTCGCCCCGTATAAATACCTCAGTTTGAATACCCATTTCTTTTACGAAGTTTAAACAATGTCATCAAAACTGTTTTAAAGCCTTTTAAGGTCCGTATCTTTTGGCCATCTTTGGAGCTTACTTGGCCTTGAAATAACACCGAAATGACCTCAATTTGCCAAAGATGTCTTCGTATCCACCCCTACTTTGAAACCCAGTGCACACTAAAGTAATTAACAAACAACACCATATAAAGATATATCAAATAAAGAGGATTTTCACTCATTTTAACCTTATTTGGGCCCCCAAAGCCTTACTTTTGACCTTGAAATGACCTCAGTTTCAATAATTAAACTACTATCCATACCTGCGTTAAGGCCTTACACTAGATAGAACTAATTTAGCATTGATACCCATTTGTAACAAACAGCACGATGGCAATTAAGCTGGGAACGATTTTTACCAATTTTGACGTCCCTAAAAGTGAACCCAAAATGACCTTTAATGCCCAAAATGCTGGTGGTATCCCCTCCCATCTTGAACCCTACCACCCAAAGAGCTAATTCGGCATGGGTACACATTTGTAACAAACAATGCCATCAAAAGTTACACTTCGTGTCCTTGATCGGCCTACTAATAATTGATTGTTACGTAGTTTAATGCGTGTCTTATCGTTATCTGCTTGTTGGTGGGATAGATCTAGAGGTACGGTCTAGGTTAAAGATATGTGGCTGAGTTAATGGTATCAGCTGATTAAATCAGTCAAGTTCGTATAGATGTGGGTTAGATAGAGCGTTACAGACACGGACAGGCACGGGCAGTTCGCTGTATACACCCAGTCACATAGTATCTACAGTATAGTATCTACATGTACACATTGTGCTAAATGAAACTTGAATGTCAAAGTACAAAACATAAAGTTTGCACTGACTGTACGGTGATCAAGTTGGAAAGCCAATATGCAGAACTATCTTAAGATTTGACATGTAAATAGTTAATCATTAATCATTATAAACTACAAATCCCTCCACTGTCAAAATTTCATTTAGTTTATTGGCCTGTACGTGAAATGCGCGAACTAATTGAGGATTTCAATGTAGCGAACGCATTGAGTCATCCGAAACTCTTGTTGTTAATTGTTATTCGTCAAGTTAGAGTCTAACTTTGTTTGAAAACATTTAGGTTATCTGACATTCAAATTGATCAGCTTTTCGTTCAAGCTGAGGCAATTATCTTACCATGAAATACATACTGTAAAAATCAGGCTTCAGTACACCATACCATTAATATTAGGTTTGGGCCATGTCTATTTGCATGATACTGATCCTGTGACTAATGACTAAAATATATTTTTTAATACACTGCCCTGCACGAAGTGTCGTTTCGCATTTATCGTTTCTCATCGTAATTTGTGTTAAAGAGTTTAAAACTTCGCACCTGCTGAAATTCAATTTTTTTATAAAAAAATGACCAGTCCCATTTAAAGTCTTCCTGTACGATAAAAAAAGGTATTTTCAAAACGGTGTCATACACGAAACGTCGGATCATTTTTGTGATATTTCTCATCATAATTTGGGTTAAATGTTTTAGAATTTGAAGTACAGCGCTATGGCAAGCCGTTTCAGTATTTAATCGATTATTCCACATATGTTGAAAACTTTTGTACATATGTCAAAAAGATTTTAACATATGTATAAAACTTTTCAACATATGTCTAAAAGTGCGAATTTATTCCACATATGTGTAGAAGTTTTATACATACGTTAAAAACTTTTTCACATATGTGCAAAAGTTTTCAACATATGTGGAATAATTAATTTATTTAACATATGCGTAAAACTTTTCAACATATATGTAAAACTTTTAAACATGTCAAAAAGTGTTTAATATATGTATAAAACTTTTCAACATATGTCTAAAAGTGCGAATTTATTCCACATTGCGTACGTGCAAAAGTTTTCAGCATATGTGGAATAGTTAATTTATTTAACATATGTGTAAAACTTTTCAACATATGTGTAAGACTTTTACACATATGTCTAAAACTTTTACACATACATGTATGTCTAAAAGTTGTCGACATATGTTGAAAAAAGGTTTTTGCACATATGTCTAATACTTTTACACATATGTATAAATTTTTTCAACATAAGTGAAATAGTTGTTTTATTTCACATATCTGCAAAACTTTTCCACATATGTCTAAAAGTTGCCGCCTCTGTCGTAGGCATCGACTGCTCCCTGATATCATTTTGGCACCCTTTTCCGCCTGCAAACAAAGGATCAATCTTTCCACAATGATAACATATTCAGTACGGTTGACATTGAAATGGCTGTAAGAGATTTGAGTTCGTGTGCTTATTTATCTGTGACCCAGCTGATTACTCCTACACTACCGTATTTCTATCCTGTATGTCATATGTCTTGTTAATTCAGGCTTTGTTTCTACCCCAGCCCCGCTATCCTCATTCGTTTCAAGTTTGCATGGACCAACCGTACTCTGTACCACATTTATCTACCGCACACAGGACCTTGTTGTTAGTAATAATTTAGGATCTTAATTTTCATATATACTCTCCTCGTACTCATATTTATGGAGTGGGATGAGAGTGT
>JAVTVY010051673.1:0-25946 GCA_036873755.1 Hanleya hanleyi | reverse complement strand
GAGCACTTGACTACACGTCCACACTAACCGCTATCGAGAATATGGAACATGTTATGGTATCCATCGGTGCATGTGATGATTCAGCAGATGTGGTGGTCGATCAGTTTAGCTACGGGTAACGTGATTTTGGTCACCCTCTCCACTTGCCAGTTTTCGTTTCGGCGTTGTTGACAGGAAAGACACCGTCTCCAGTTGCTCCAGCATCGTCTCTAGCGAACCCCGACTGATGATGGTGAAGGGCTGGAATGCACGTGGTTGTTTGGACTGGAGTTTCGCTGTCTCTTTATGGCGCAAAATGTAGCCAAAAGCGAGATTTAACTTAAAGGGCGTGGCTTGGCCGTTGTAGTTGATTTCGCGCGCGCGCGCGTGTGTGTGTGTGTGTGTAGTGACGAGGTAGATGAGTCGAAATTATTGGATTTACCAGGTTTACCCCATGTTGAGATGTTTACTCGAGGTCCTCAGACGTCCTTGATGCTCATCCAATAACATCAGATGAATCAGAGTTACTTGTTTGAGCTGATCTTTCGTCACAGCCATCGAGCTAGTGTATTTAATTTTGATTAAGCCGGTGCTAGGGTCCGTGCGGATACTCCATATTCCCCACATGAACATCTGCAATAAAAGCGCGACTGACATACTAAGGCCACGTCCGAGGATCCACCGTATACTCGGGCCAGAATGTGAGGTCCCTAAGGAAGCCTTCATGTAGAGTCATATGGTTGCTTTTCAGTCGCCAGACGTCGTCAATTTTTCCCATCTCTTGCAGATCTCTGCAACTGTATATGTCTAGCAGCGCATAATGACGGTGGAAACATCGTCGGATCGTAGACCAGTGGTGGCGGTAGATATCACTTAAGGCAAGAGATCGCTGAGGACTTCCACTGGCTCTTCCTAGAAATATCCAGGGACACCTCGACTGTGGTTAGAGGCGGGCTCTCCATGGTCGCATCACCAGTGGCATTCGTCTCCCTGGGCTCTTCTTCAGTGGGACTAACCGTCCTGTGTGCCTCTCCAATAAGAAGTTGTCGCCCATGCCGTGGTGTCGGGCCACACTCGTCACATTGTTCCGTTGCTTCGTCGTGGAGTGCCAACTCGTGGCGCCGTAAAGCATCCTCCCGATTAAATTAGCGTGCGCAGGTTATACAAGTATCCTGTAAGGCATTTTGAGTTGAGGTCTAGTGGGCGTCGTAAATCGTCTAGACGAGTGAATTGCTTCAGGCAGGTCTTACAAGAGAACATGCGGATCCGGGAATGATGACATCTCTCATATACCTCTTGCATATCGCTCCAATTTATAAGCCTTCACCCCAAAATATCTCTCTTCTTACTCTCTTCTCTCAAGCAATCAGCGCATCGCTATCCTATGCTCGGGTGCGCACTTTGAGCATGTTTACCCTTATGCGCTAGTACATAGGGGTGGACATATGGCCCTTGGACGTACAGGTTAACCTGTACCCAGAGAAGACTAGGTGACGTCGTATGCGACGTCATGAACAGAAGAGAAAAACTATTGTCGCTCGGGAGAGAGAAAAAAGAGAGAATTAAGGTTTAACGTCGCGTTCACATTGTCGCCCGGATACGGACTTGAGACAGGTCATGTAAAAACACTCAATGCTGAACTGACTCCCAATACATCTCACTACTGTCGTGTACTAACTACGTTTGTGTTCTCGCATTGCTGTTCTATAGCACGAAACAGACGATATAGAGCACCACCATTGCGCCAGAGTGTTGCTTAATAACACTACATTGATGTTTCGTATACCGAGTTGTGAAACATCATCGGAAGTGACATCGAGCGACTATGTGCTTACTTTGCTATTCATGGTACCACAGATGACGTCACCTAGTCTTCCCTGGTTACAGGGTCACCTAGATGTGTACATTCAAAGGTCATGTGTCCACCCCTATGGGCTAGTGTATAGGGATACACATGTACCAAGTGAGCCCCCGAGCATAGAATGTACAGGACAGCGATGCGCTGATTGCTGGAGCATAGAACGTAGGAGAGATCCTGTGGAGTGAAGGCTTAATAAGGTTTATAGGCGTTTTTTTCATTTCCTGATCCGCAGCCCACATGTTCTCTTGTACGACATGTCTGAAGCAATTTGATCGTCCAGACAGTTTACGACGCCACGAGGTCTCCACCCACAATGCCTTGCGGTATACTTTTATAACCTACACATGATCAATACATCGAAATGATGCTTTACGGCGCCACGAGAGAGCGACGGAACAATGTAACGAATGCGGTCAACTCTTCAAACGATCCAGTCAGTTAAGACAGCGCAAACGTTCGATTCAAGTTCCGTAACCACGGCATGGGCGACAACTTTCCATTGAAGAGGAGACAAATGCCACTGGTGATGCGACAATGGACAGTCCGCTTATACCCACAGTCGAGGTGTCCTTGCATTTCCAGCCGGACCCCAGCGATATGGTTCCGAGTCATACGTCTGATGACAATCGAACTTTTTCAAGAGGACCCAGTATATGTCCTCAGTGATCTCTTGTCTGATGCCCATTCAGTAAGTGACATCTAACGGCATCACTAGTCTACGATCCGACGATGTTTCCACCGTCATCATCCGTTGCTAGACATCGACTCATCGACGTTGTCCCTCTACACAGATACGTTAAAACGTGAAAGCCATCTTCAACGACGAAGCCACGACCTCAAATTAAATCTCGCTTTTGGCTACATTTTACGCCATAAAGATACAGATAATCGGTATTTCTGCTCCGGTGCACGGCCAGCCCACGTGTACGGCCAGCCCTTCACCATCTCCAATCGGAGTTCGCTAGAGACGATGCTGGAGCAACTGGAGACTGTGGATCCATTCCAATAGGCTTGTCAACAACGCCCTAACGAAAAATGGCAGGAGGAGAGGGTGACCAATGCCACCTTGATCGTGGCTAAACTGATCGACCACCTCATCGGCTGAATGTAACCACCCTTGACATGAACAGATGGATACCGTAACATGTCACATATTCTCTATAGATCTACATAAATCTGCTCTGTAAACACCTGTATTACGGTGCTTAGATTAAAACAACACGGTTATTTATTCTGTGAATAAACATGAAGACAGACGTCACACCACGTGGGAAAAGACAAGATCAGCCAACAATGTTTCTGATATACGAAAATTGTAAACATACCCATAGTGGCTTCCTCAGTTTGGGTGTGTTGTGATAAGGGGATAAGAAAATGGGCAATACGCCATATGCTTGTTGTTGATGATGTAACTTGGTTGTGCTTAAATTGAATGTGCCTGAGTATATTATCGCGATGAGGGATTTTCTGACAACGTACACGTACTAGACATACTGCCCCATAGCGGAGGTATCTCTACCAGATAGCCATGCCGAACATACCGGAGCTTTCCCTACTACTCGCACATGCGCACCTCCGAAGCTGCCCGTTCAGTACTACTACCTGACCGCGCAGGTGCTGAATGACGTCATTTCTAGGCCAAACTACCTTAGACGAATTCCTCCCAAGACCGCTTCAATAGTATGCCACGCACAGCTTATTTGGACCAGGGATATAGTCCACCTTGATCCAAAAAATGTTATCATTCTATACTACGGCCCGACTGCGCATGACGACACTTCCAATACAAGCAACACAGTCTGACTCCTCCTCAGGCGACGTCCAGCTCACACGATTCGGGTCAAAGGTCAATTCCGGGTCAAAGGCCATTCCCGGCACAAAGGTCACTTCTGGTCACGTGATGTTCCAATAAGGGTTATCTGCCCTTACATAAATTCTCAGTGACTTTCAATGTTAATCTCCGGGAAATGTATGTTTGGGATAGGATTATTTGTATGGTCAATTTCTTGTAGATTTTACTATGGGATGTGGCACCTGGTTTCTTTTTTCTGTCTCGGGCTGTAGAATACAATGGGAGGGGTCTCGAGGCCATGGATTGAATTTGGCGGAAAATTTCAGGCAGGTCTGTGGTGGACATGTTAGGTCCATTCTGGCGCAGTTGACAATTACCTGGTACCTTGGGCACCCATGGGAATTTGCGGTATGGGGGGTGGCACCTTAGTTTTTTCTGTGTCGAGCTGTACATCACGTTGGGAGGGCTTTGGCCATGGGTTGAATTTCAGTGAAAAGTTCAGGCAGGTCTGGGGTGGAAATGTCAGGTCCTTTCTGGCGAAGTAGACAATGACTTGTTCAATGTTATTCCCAAATGGGAAAACACTCATGGACATTTGCGGTATGGGATGTGGCACCTTATTTTTTTTATTTTGTTGCGAAGTAGAACACAATGGAAGGGATCTTGTGGTCATGGGTGGAGTTTTGCTGAAAAGTTACCGTGCGCATGCGTAATGGGCGAGTAGCGCTGGGCTGGACATTCCTGGAGTCGGGGTGGACCACTCTTGGTCTGAATGGGTCGAGTGAGTTGTTATTGCAAAGCACTCGACGTACAGGACCAGCCAATTGAATGGCAGTGGAATGGGAGTGAGATTATGGCGCGCATGCGCAGGCAAGGACTAATGGAGTAAAGGGCACTGCAATGGACGTTGGTGCCCTGGGTGGGCCAATACTGGTCCGATTGGGTCGTGTGGAGTATCAGTTTGAAGATCTCGTGGAGCAGCGTCCAACTGGGTGTGGAGTACCAGAAGTGCAATGTGCAGACAGGGAATTGTGGGAAAAGGGCATTGAAATGGACGTTTGGGTTCGAGGTGGGCCCATAATGGATGTACTGGGTCGCGGAGGTTATTCATGTGATGAGCTCCTCCAGGCCGATCATGGGGTATATGTAAAACTTTCTCTTGAAAAGATCCAGAAAACGGTCCTGCTGAGTCATAGAAATGGGAATGTTGTTGAGATAGTGTAGTCTCCCAATTTCGGGAAAGTAAACATCAAGTAAAGTAATCCAGTTGCCCCTTAATAGTAGGGAGCACAGAACCCCAGTGTATTTGCCCGGTGACCTTTGTGGAGAGTTTTACTGTCACGTATATCTTATCGCCTTATCTTAACGCCTGAACGCCCTATCTTAACACATCAACGCCTTATCCAAACGCCTTAATGCCTTAATGCTCTAGCATAACAATTTTTATCTTATGCGAGATATTGTACCATGCTATTTCATAATATTAAAACCGCGACAACGTGTATGTATCAATCCATTCACACCACGGAATAAAACAAGTTGAGGCTTGGTGGTCCCCGAATGTCCTCATCGCTCAACGCTGGAAAGTTGTACTGAGGTTTTGAGTTACCTGTGCGCGCGTGTGTAGATGGGAGGAAGAGGAGGGGACGGATGACAGAGAAGGAGGAGTTGTGAGGAGTGGTGAGGAGTGAGAAGGAAGAGGAGTGATGAGAAGGGGTAGTTGTGAGCAGTGACTGAGTGAATGTGGTGGTGTGTCGTGGTGGTGGTGGTGGTGGTGGGTGATTGTGGTGGTGGCGGTATTGGTGCTGATGGTGTTGCTGAGCGCTCGTCTTAAAGCAGTGACCTTATAATGCCGTAACGTCCTCTATATCTAGTCCCATAAAGTCTTATCGCCATGATGCAGACAGCCGAGAGAAATTACAATCGTCTGGTCCGTCATTCATAATTCAGCCGTCGGCCATTAAAGAATATCAGCGTCCATAATCCAAAGACCTATTCGATATTCCATATAACAGTATTAGCACCAAATTCAAAAAGATAATCATAGTATACATAAACATAGGCTAGTTTCCTGAAAGAGAGAAGCGGTCAACAGTTCCAATGATGCCCGCAAGACATCAGGATGTTCCAAAAATATCAAATCCGTATTGCTGATCAGTATTCTGATTCAGAAAGAAGGATCATCACGTTCGCAAGTATTCATATAGTTTATTCATCCCTCCATCACATCATACCCAAACTGGGGAGCCCCATTTGGTATGTTCACAATTCTCGTAGGCTCTCTGAGCTCTTAATCGATTCATCTCACAGCTCCAAGCTCGGTGGTTTCTCAAAGGGCGGCTTCTGATTTGACACGAGCAGTCGAGAATACGCCTAACGGGCAAGCAAGAATATGGCAGGTACAACATACAATGGGTATACTACACATGCATCACGATCACGTTACGATAGGGCGTTAAGGTGTTGTTACTATAGCATATTAAAGCGTTAAGCTAGGGCGTTAAGGCATTAAGATAGGACGTTAATACGTTGAGACGGGCGTTAAGGCATAGCGACGGGCGTTGGCGGGCGTCATTGCTTCCGGTCTAAATAAGCAGGGCGTTGAAGCCTTTAGCTAGGCGTTGGCGGGCGTTAGTGTGTTACGTTCACAAAAGCAAGCATATTAAATAGACGTGCACAGCTGACGTACAGATGATTAGGGAGACTGCCAATGGACAAAAGCGAACAATGCCGAAGGTTGACGCAACACCAAATGGCGGCTTCTGATTGGACAAAAACATCCGAGAATACAAATAACAGAGAAGAACGAGTATGACAGATACAACATGAAGTGGTGGTTTCTGATTGTACGAGAATTGTGAGCATACCTAATGCTTTCGTATGTGGTGAAGGGGCAAATAAACTATATGAAAACTTGTAGTACGAATGTGGTGATCTTTCTTTCCCTCAACTGTCTGCATCATGGTTCAAGTTAGGGCGTTAGGGCATCACTGCGTTAAGACCGCTGAACAACTACACCATCACCATCAATACCGCCATCACCACACTACGACACTCACTCCTCACCACTCCTCCTCCTTCTCCCTCCTTCTCGCCCTCTTCTTCCACATTCCTCCTCCAACCACGCACACAGAGATCCTTCTACCAGGTAGTCGGATGGAACAAGGCCCTCATCTCTCCAAAACGCACTCCATTGGACGTCTGAAACTCTTGGCGCAGTAAAACTGACCTTACTGGCATGCGTTACGTGTGCAAACAGGACCTTACAAGTGAAGAAATTAAAAATAGCACAGTTCCACCTGTCCCAATGCGCATGCGCCAATCCCAGCATGCAATGTCCTTCTCTTCTTTACTTGGCTACGCCATCGTAAAGACGCGTGTAATAAAGTTCCCGTTTACCGGAGGATTTACGTTGACCACGAGCGATCTCGATCGTCCTGCAAGACTACAATCCATACGATTTCAGTTGGGAAGTATACTTGCTAGTATTTACGATGACAATAATAGCCTCATGTTCGGTGGCGTCTGTGGAAAGTCCATAACTTGCACTCCATTTGTATTGCCTGTCGCGGTCATATTGCTTGTGATCCTAACCATCGATGCCAAGAGTGTCAACAATGACCCGATAATTATTTAAAAGTTTTACCGGGTTTGGTGTGGATTACCTTTCCCCTGGTTTGGGTTCAGAGACTGATATTATAACTCCGCCTACCCATTTTATTTGAAATGAGACGGCGAAGAAGGCTGTACCTGTTGATAGTCCACGGTCGGGCCCTTCACGATCTTTGCTAAATAAAGGCCTCCGGCTAAGCACTGTAATTTTATCGTCTGATCTCTCCACATGAAAGAAGAAGCTGGTAAAAGTAATGGGTTCAATCCGAGACGAGGGTACGGGTCAACAGTTGATGTCACCGTGGAACTTGAACTTCCCCCTGGCGTGTCGCCCATGAAGATCGAAACGCAAACGGGAATGAGGACTACTACTACGACCATGTAGGGATTGGTGAGATCGAGCGTACGCACGTACAAGCTGTTGGGGACAATACCACATTAGAGACTTCCTACGGGAATATCCCAGTATCTATTTCCCTGGTGATTTATTTTGGTCAGGAGAGATCAAATATTTCACTCACTGTTGCTCTAGGGGCAGTCCGGGGCTTGGTAAGTTGTACTGCAGTGACTTCATATATTACGCAAGCAAGATACAGAGCCACTATATCCAGGTATTATTAACACCACGGCCTTGCGCAACACCTCGTATTGTTCCGATATGGGCTTTGTTTCTCGAGGTCGGGTGAGATCAAGCTTTGTGCAAATGAATACCTACGGATGGCCTGACGCACTGGGTCGAGGCCATTGTTATGCAGGGGCACTTTTCGGGTCCGCAGATAATTCCTACGGGTATTTCTGGAAATACGACAGTGTCCCAGTTACAGAGAGATATGGCTGGTTCCGGTTTTGGGTCGGTTAATCCACCACTTCCGGTGATTAACCCACTGAGGACTCATAACCCACTTCCGGTCAGCCAATTCTTGTTACCTTCATGTTCCGGTTTGACATCCTCTAGGTTTCCGATTAGGACATTCCGTCCTTCCGGTCCCGCTATGAGACCCACTGTGGCGACTTCCGGTTGCTGGAGACTTCCGTCACGTCCGGATATGCAGTGGTCTAGGCCAGTTGCATCTACTTATAGGCAGGTCCCCCAACAGGTCTCAGGTCAATGTGGGTTCCGTTGATGGTGAATCTTTGCCTGCTGACATCCTTCGTCGGATGGACCAGCAAGCAGGGGAGTTAAATCTTTTCCGGCAATTTTTGGCGTCCAATTCCGCTTCTGCTCAGGTTCCATGTTCGGTTCCATTGCAGCTTCCGGTTGTGCCCTCAGAGGGTTCGTGCATCGTCGTTCTAATAAGGGTTTAACAGGAGCGGCGTTCATATTGCGAGGTATTAGATGTGTTGCACGAGTTATACCCGAATATGACACGACTTCTGCCACCGACGTCCGCTCGCCTTTAAATTATGGCAGAGGCACCGTCCCCGGCAACCAGGCAGACGTCGTCTTTACCTATACCAACCGCAATTCATGGATTGTCTCCCTTCTTGAGACGGTCTTAGACCAGCCTAAGACACATGTCGTACAGGAACGGGTAGACACGAAATTTTTAGGCCTGCTTTCTTTTGGCTCCACTCTCCCTGGAGAAGCCTACCTCTACAGTGAACGGAATCCATAATTCTCCGTATGACTTTAAAGCCACTCATCCGGAACCGCAATTCGCCGACATATGCCACGGCAATAAGGTTCTGGCCAAGGTCTCGATCTCGCTAACTGGCAAACATTCTTCGACTATTGAAAAAGCTGTGCGGCAGGAGGTAGTCATTGCCTCTCACAAGGATTAGTTCTAATCGCTATATCCACTGTGATAAGCAGGCTGTCGCATTCACAGTTAGCAACCAGTTGCAGTTCTGAAAGGCAATTACTGGCGGATCTACTGAACGTGACTGCTAAGGCTAATGTGAACGGATTACCTTTGTTCACGTTCAATACGTCCATGTTAGTTCACTCAAAAGGCCAGTCTTACCTTTCATTGGTGGTGAACTATGCTCCGAATATGGTCCTTGGAACTGTCGCATGCATCATCGCTGTGTTTTAATGTCATTTTTTCGTTTCCGGTCCCCCGGCCAAATAGGCCAGACCGACTACTTCCACTTCCAGTCCGAAGTGAAAGTTACTGTCAGCTGGACGTAATCCACAACAGCAAGACCAAAGCAATTTCGGCAAAGCTAGGCAAAGGCTCTGGTTAGAAGCATCACACCCGGTAACACTTCGGACCGTGTCAATCTACCACGCCGAAGCCCAGTCTTCCCTTATAGGGTTTTAGCGGAATTGGCAAACATTGCGGACGGATCCATGGGTAATCCGTATCCTATGCTACGGTTACCCCCTGGAATTTTCAGTGGATCCATCCCTTCCTGCCGCTTCATTGCCGTCTCGTATCCCAGTACGACCGGCGCATCTTCTGGAAACACAGGCCTATGTGGACAAGCTCATCCAGAAGCATGCAGTAATAGAACTTCCGGTTACCGACCGGTTGTCCGGGTTCTGTTCTCCTGTGTTCATTGTGCCGTAGAAGGATACACCGGAAATGCTCAGAATAATGAACATGCGCAGGCTGACCATATATGTTGTAATTCCGATCGCATGGAATCCTTCCGGTCTATACTGGAAGTTCCTGAAGTTTATGGTCGGTGCACCCCGATTTCAAATCCAGGTTCTTTCCTTCGGTCTAGTCAGTTCCCCTTGGGTATTTGCTAGGGTGTCCCAGCCAGTGGCGGCATACCTCCACAATCGGGGCATAACATGTCATTTTACGTCCACGATTCAATTATCAGGAATCTGTGCAGGGAACGACTGCTACACGATACAACCTTCGTATGGCGCCTCCTCAAGTCACTTGGTTATCTCCTTGATGAGGACAAATCGGAGTTAACGCTGTCCCAACAGCGATGCTTCCTAAGCGTGGGATACGATACTAATTTGGCTCTTACTCAGCCACCGGAAGTTCGCTGGCACAAGATATGTCACGAGGTGCTGTCCGTTATCAGATTTCTTGCCAGACAGCCTTTCAATTTTCATCAGTGATCAGTCTCTTGACGTCCACTCAGCATGTCATACCACGAGACCGGTTAAAGCTACGACCATAGATCGTCATTGGTCAGAGAGGCACAGGAATTCCACAATTCCTGTCACAGAGGAAGTCAGATATTCACATATCGTGGTGGCTAGACCTCTCAGTGTGAGGCCTGGAGTAAACTGTTTCCGTTTCACGCAACTCGTCAGTTGTTCACGGATGTGTCAATGCAAGGTTGGGGCCCACCTCGGGTCCAAGTCGATATCAGGCTTTTGGACGCCGGAGGAGAGGTCGTTACACAGCAATGTATTGAAGATTATAGCCGTACCAGAGCTGTACTCACATTGATAAACGACCACAGAGGTCAGTCGTTCTTGCAGTCACCGACAACACAACTGTCCTGGCATACAAAGACAAGATAGGGGTATCTCGGTCAATCAATCTGTTGAAGCAATCCGAGATTCTATTTTACTTGTGCTGGCAACACGATCTAGTCCTTCGTGCTAGATATATACCAGGTCACCTGAATGTTTTATCCGACGCAATGTTCGTGAAACATGAGATACTACCGACAGAGTGGCAGCAACATCCAGATAGTCTACGCCAGATCTCTCAGATTTGGGAAACCCCGTAGACAGATCTGTTTGCCACTCACTTCAACCATTAACTTCCGCTGTACATGTCACCAGTACTGGACGCACAAACAGTGAGAATCGATGCGCTGTCGTAGGATTGGTCGGGGCTATTAGTGTACACGTTTCCGCCTCCGGCAATGCTGCCTCTTGTACTACGAAAATACAAGCGCATCCATGTGTCGGCTATCTAGTAGTTTACCTGGTGGCCCTCTCGCCCGTGGTTTCCCGACCTCGTAGAGCTGGCGGTCGGTATTCCAAGACGTCTTCCACTAGGGGAAGAACTGCCTCGTCAACCGAAGTCAGCCAATTGCCAATGCCAACCTCAGCTCAGTTCTCAGGAATAAGCCATGAGACGGTCTTTTCTCGGGAAGCTGCGAACAGAATGGTCGCTCCCACTCCACATTCGCATGCTATCACGGGAAGTGGCAGGTCTTCAATGGGTGGTGTTCAATATTGATGCCCGTCATGCCTCTGCTCAGCAGATAGCAGATTCCTGCTATTCCTGTTTCAGGACAAAGGTCTGGCCCCATCAAATGTGGAAGGTTACAGAGAAGCGTTGTCTAGGATTATCACGCTATCTACGGGCGAAAATCCAGATTCCGATCCTAATTCAACATCGTTATGAGACTTGTCCCAGCGTAGAGCGATGGCGACATCGAGGGTCACCAAGTCTCAACTTGTTTTATTCCGTGGAATGAATGGATTTTCATCATACACCTTGTCGAGGCGTTAGTATTATCAAATAGCATGGTACAATCTGTCGCAAAAGAAAAAAATGGTATGCTAGGGCATTAAGACGTTAGGATAAGAAGTTGAGGAGTTAAGATAGGGCGTTAAAACATTATGATAAGGCGTTAAGATAGGGCGTTAAGGCCGGCCTTTCAGATAGGGGCTACGGCGTTACAGTACAACTCTCTGCAAAGGTCACAGGGCAAATATACTGGGTTTCTGTTTTCTCTACTACTAAGGGCCAACTGGGTTACTTTACTTGACGTTTACTTTCCGGAAATTGAGAGACTACACGACGTCATCTTCTCGGACGCCATTTTCGGCCTTTTTGGGGTCGATTTTTCGAAATTTTCATTTTTCCGATTTTTCTCTCGAGAAAAATCAAATAAAATATAGCATAATTAGTTTTGCATAAATAAAATAGATTCAAGGCCTACTAGGCAAGGAAAATGGGGCGAAAAGACTGAAAAACACGACTTTCGCGGATATTACATGGCCGCCATTTTGAATTTACCCATGATCCTCTGCCCGGGGGTATAAGAAAATAGGCCCAAAATGACCCCAATAAAATAAGCTTAAAAGTCACCAAGTTTCACATTGCTCGGTTTTGTCGTTTCGGAGCAGCAGAGAAAAGTTCACTGGGGGGGGGGCACTTTCCGCCCCCAGGCCAGGTAGGGTTAAAAGAATTCTATAGTGTCTCTGGTACAATAAAGACCACGTGAAAATTATCTTGCGAAATATTAAACAAAAGGTTTAATATCAGTAGTGTTCCCAGTCTATGATTTCTTTTGTGAACTGAACCTACCTGGCAAGTGAATAAAACACAGATGTGTGTTCTGTGGCAATTGATCATGCAGCTTCGTTTAGAACCAGGCCTATTCATGACATGATGCGAATCAGTGGACCACACTAGTACTGGGCAGTGGGTATTGGATATAGAGAATTCAGAGCATTTCCCCATCGCACAAACGGGTTTATATATATGTATATCGTGTTCGCAGTTTCAAATCGACACAGCATGATGCCGGAGGTTTACCCATCTCCATTGCATCATTTCTAGGTTCAAACTTCGAAATAATTACAAGTTATAATTGACTGGGTGTGAGATGCCTCGCATTGGTCTTGGATAACTCTGCACAGCTATGGACTATAGTGGCTGACATGAATTGTTATTGCCATTCTGCTGGATTTTTCATGTGATAGGGAGCCTTTTGATATATGACATTACTATACTCACCCTGTTACACCCAATAAGGCAGTCTTTCTTAATACATGGCTTTCAAGTGCCTCTACATCCGCCCATCAAGCCGCGGTCAAGGTTCAGGACATGTTACAAGCTATCTATCCTCAAGTACGCATGTTCGACCGGAAGTTATCTCGTGTGTATATTGATAATCGGTGTGATTAGGGAATAGTGATTAGCCCTCAAGATGACGTGCCTTTCGTATCTTCTCATTAGTCGCATGCATCTTCTAATTGGCAGGGGTTACGATTCGCAATGCATGCTGTCGTTGGAGCGTAATATGCACCATTCAAATGAGAAAACTGCGTCAAAAGAGCAGGCTATTGAACCGTGATCGCGAGAGCTATAGCTGCACCCAAATACCAGGCCACGGGTAACAAAGACCCTCTCCACCACCCCGCACCACACCGTGGTAGACTGTGGCATCAGGCTGCTGTTCCATCTATGACTTTTTCCAATATTCACAATCGTTCGCAAAGCTACACTAACAGCAGCCTGATTACAAGTAGCTGTCTGGTTTATGCTGTTGCAATAAATGTTAGGCAGACCCATTCTGAACAATTTTGTAATCTCGTTCGATGTACCAATTTAAGACTATGAATAATGTGCTCGAATCCACACGTGTTTGAGAAGAGGGCGGTATGTTGTGCTTCATGTCGATACGACCTTTTGACCAATCTTCGCACGGATTGGCTAGCCACAGCGACGTAATTTCATCTCTCGACAAAGGGTGCATTGGATTTTTGCATTATAATACGAGCTCTACAATATCCGATCAACGAAAGAGGGTTTCTGAAAAGCCGAAATTTCATGTTCTACAAACTACCCTTGGGGTATGTAGTGGTATGTAGTTGATAGAGATACATGCAGACATGGGAGTGAAGCCAGGTAAGACCGATGACATGGCTGTGACGCCTTCGGTAGTAGAGAAACCGCAGTTCAGTGTAGAATGGTGTGTGTGTGCGGATTGTGACCCTGGTTGTAAAGTGGGTATATGTGGACCATACTTTCCCCAATGTGGGGAATTCTATGTAAAGCTTTTGTTGTGTAAAGTTATACACTTCCCATGCCATGGTGTAATTTTTACGTCGGGGTGTGCATGTACACTAGGGAGTAATAGGAACAGCGAAGATACGGAAAAAATGCGTACTCGGGTGGATGAAAAGTAAACCCTATACACTGGTAACCAGTGATATGTGGCCCTTGGAGATGCATGTTCATTCTGAAGTCTAACGAGAGAGAACAGGTCACGTGACCGTGACATCATCACGATTGGATTAGCAAATACGATTGGATTAGGTCTAAGTCGCTAAACACTTATACATTAACTCACAGGAGTAGGCTTGACGACAATGGGTGCAGGTCATTGTCTTGAAGCTCTCGAAATGAAGACTACTCTTGGCGTGGTTTTCACCAGAAGTGAGGTGATCGTCCGCATGTACAACCCAGGAGCAATAGAGGGAAATGGCACTATGGTAGAACACACGCACTTGGTTGAATGATAGATGGGCCCTCCTGACTAAATCAGCCACGCAGGTTGGAGTGGGAATAACATGGGCGATAGTGTGTAGTGATCAGGACAAGTTGGATCTGACTAGCTTGGCAGAGTTACTTCGCCCTGGGTACAGTACAGTCCACTCAGCCCGGGAAGTCGCAGGAGTTCATATTGAATCTGGAGTCTAGCGAGCGAAAACATGTCACGTGACAGTGATTTCATCACGCTCGGATTAGCAAATATGGCTGGAGTAGGTCCGTACTTCAAACTAAGCGGCTGAACACTTATACATTATCCCACAGGAGTTATCATATCGACCATGAGTTTCAAAACTCTAGAAATGAAGACTACTCTTGGTGTGGTTTTGACCAGAAATGACGTTATGGAAATATTGCATCGTGGAGTACACACAGGCATGGTTGGGTGAAAGAAGGGCCCTGTGACTCTAAATCAGCTGTGTAGGTTGGTGTGATAATACCATGGGCGATAGGTTGTGGTGAACACCACGCCCTGGGTACAGAGCCCACCCCTAAATCCTGGGATCCGAGTTTGGCGAGTTTACAATTCTTGTATGCTATTGTTCATGTATCAGACGCATCGTTGGCCGTGTTCGCTGTTGTTCGTGTTCGCTCTTGTTCGGTCAGAATCCACCCTTCTAGAAACGGCATTTGTGTTGCACCAATCTTCGGCCATGTTCACTCTTGCTCGTGTTCAACGACCGTCCATTCCCATCATCACTAAGCGTCTTCGGGCAGTCCAGGATACATTATCGCCAGCATGTCCTGGAATAGCTGTTTTCACATTTTGACCGCATTTTCCCGAGGCTTTGCGCGTAGTAGCCTTATATACTCATCCAAGTGACAGTTGATCTTCATAATGGATCGTGGGATCCCTTCACTTCAGGCACAATGTTTGAATCCAAACTGCTAAACCGGCATGGCTCTCTAAGAACCAGTATAGCCTGCTGCATGAAATGAAAGGCTATCCCACATATAGTTACCTGATGAAGAAATTGTCACCCGGAAGAGGATATGGGGATTCTGCTCCCGTATGAATGCGGTGAAAACGCAAAAACAGCTGTTCTAGGAAATGTTACCGATTCAGTCATACAATACAAACATTCCCTAAAGAGTGACATTAGAAGTTCATTGTAAGTAAATAATTAACATGAAATATCGGTATACAACAAACGCTGAAACATGTAAGTCTACCTGTACAATGTTCTCCATTGACTCTGGACTCTCGCAAGCAAGAACACGTATAAATCTCCAGAATATTGTTACATGTGGTGTTATTATGACAGGGTTGCTGGATATATTCATGGCGTTATATCCAAAGAGAATAAAACGCTTATCATTACAGACGAGCACACAACATGTACAAGAAATTTGATAAAATATTTTACATAGAAAACATACCTGCGCAGTGTTTTCCATCGCCTTCGAATCCGGGTTTACAGGTGCATTTGTAACTCCCCACCGTATTATCACATGAAGCGTTCACGTGGCAACGGCCCGGCTGGTTACATTCATCTATATCTGTAAGTACCGTAATGTGGAGAAAGAATAAACGGACAAGCAGAATTTTAAGAGATAAATCCATGCAAAATTACTTTATTAGACAAGTCCCAGCCAAGAAAAAACTAACTTTTTCCCCTGTCAAAGTTTTCTTATTGGCTCCATCGTCCTTATGATATGCACTTTTAATATAGCTGAGAATACACACAGGATTTTCCCTCAGATTTGATATGGCGGCCAAAATCCAAAATCTCAGCCATTATTCATTGAATCTCACATATTTCTACTCTAGTTCAATTTTCTAACAACAAAATTCAATTGTTTCGTGTCGTATGTTAGGGTATGCATAAATAGTCAATGTTTGAATGATTTGGAATTGGTTTAAAATCACGTATGGCTGACAAAGTCCAAAATGGTCACCAAACCCTACTGGGCCATGCCTTCACACTTTGTTTTGGATGAAATAGCTGTTTTTGAATTTTGATCGATTTTTTTCCGAGGCTGTGCGAGTAGTAACCTTATATCCTCATCCAAGTGTGAGTTGATCTTCATACTGGCTTCTGGGATCGCCCTTCGTTTCAAGCACAAGGCTTGTATCCAACACGCTGAGCAGCCATGGCTCTCTAAGAACCAGTATAGCCTGCTACTTGGAATGAAAGGATATCCAACTTATAGTTACACCGTGAAGAAATTGTGTCACCCGGAAGAGGATATATGGATTCCGCCCTCTATAAATGCGGTCAAAACGCGAAACGATATGTTCCAGGATATGCTACCGATACAGTCATACACTACAAACATACTTTAAAGAGTGATATTATGAGTTCATTGTAAGTAAACAATTAACATGAAATATCGGTATACAACAAACGCTGAAACATGTAAGTCTACCTGTACAGTGTTCTCCATCGGCTCTGGACTCTCGCAAGCAAGTACAGGTATAAATCCCAGATTGTTTTTACATGTGGTGTTATTATGGCAGGGTTGTTTGATATATTCATCCACATAATGCAAATAATGAAGAGTTTGTCTACTTTTACTGAAGAAAAAATGATAAGCGAGTCAACACAAGCCGAAGAATGGCGTTACATCCAAAAGTAATTAAACGGTTATTATTACAGACAAGCTACAACATGTGCAAGACATGTGATCAAATATTTTACATAGAGAACATACCTGTGCAGTGTTTTCCATCGCCTTCGAATCCAGGTTTACAGGTGCATTTGTAACTCCCCGCCGTATTATCACACGAGGAGTTCACGTGACAAAGACCCAGCTGTTTGCATTCATCTATATTTGTAAGTATAGTAATGTGGAGACAAAATAAATGCAGACAAGCAGAATTCTAAGAGATAAATCAATGCAAAATTACTTTATTAGACAGGTCCAAGCCAAGAATAATGCTAACATTTTCCCCTGTCAAAGTTTTCTTATTGGTTCTATCATCCGTATGATACGCCCTGTTAATACAGCTGAGAATGCGCACTGGGTTTGGCCTCAAATTTAATGTGTCGTCCAAAATCCAAATCGGCAGCCATTATTCATAGACTCTCACATATTTCTACTCGTGATCAATTTTATACAACAATATTCAATTGTTTCTTGTCGTATCTTAGGGTATGCTTCAATAGTCAATGTCTGAATGATTTGGAATTGGTCTAAAATCCAGTATGGCGGTCAAAGTCCAAAATGGCCACCGAACCGTACTGATTCTCGCCTTCACACTTTGTTTTGGATGAAATAGCTGTTTTCGAATTTTGACCGCTTTTTCGAGACTCCGCTAGTAGTAGCCTTATATCCTCCTCCAAGTGAGAGTTGATCTTCATAATGGATCTTGGGATCCCTTCGTTTCAAGCACAATGTTTGCATCCAAACTGCTAAACAGCCATGGCTCTCTAAGAACCAGCATAGCCTGCTGCATGAAATGAAAGGCTATCCCACGTATAGTTACATCGTGAAGAAATTGTGTCACCCCGAAGAGGATATGGGGATTCTGGCCCCGTATAAATGCGGACAAAACGCGAAAACAGCTGTTCCAGGATATGTTACTGATTCAGTCATACACTACAAACATAATCTAAAGAGTGGCATTAGGAGTTCATTGTAAGTAAACAATTAACATGAATATCGGTATGCAACACACGGTGAAACATGTAAATCCACCTGTACAATGTTCTCCATCGGCTCTGGACTCTCTCTAGGAAGTACAGGTATAAATTCCCAGACAGCTTTTACACGTGGTGTTATTATTGCAGGGTTGCTGGATATATTCATCCACATATGTGAATAATGAAGAGTTTGTCTAGTTTTACTGAAGATAAAATGATCAGCGAGACAACACAAACCGATGAATGGCGTTACATCCAAATGTAATAAAACGGTTATCATTATAGTCTCGATACAACATGTACAAGAGATTTGATAAAATATTTCACATAGAAAACATACCCGTGCAGTGTTTTCCATCGCCTTCGAATCCAGGTTTACAGGTGCATTTGTAACTCCCCGCAGTATTATCACATGAGGCTTTCACGTGACAAAGGCCCAGATGGTTACAGATGGTTATTTATATCTGTGTGTATAGCAAAGTGGAGAAAAATTAATGGACAAGCAGAATTTTAAGAGATAAATCCATGCAAAATTACTTTATTAGACAGGTCCCAGCCAAGTAAAAAGCTAACATTTTCCCCTGTCAAAGTTTTCTTATTGGTTCCATCATCCTTATGATATGCCCTTTTGAGTTAGCTGAGAATCACACAGGATTTGGCTTCAAATTTATAATGACGGCCAAAATCCAAAACGGCCGCCATTATTCATCGAATCTGACGTTTCTACTCGAGATCAATTTTCTAACAACAAGATACAATTGTTTCTTGTCGTATGTTAGGGTATGCATAAATAGTCATCGTTTGAAGGATTTGGAATTGGCCTAAAATCCAGTATGGCGGCCAAAGTCAAAAATGGCAACCAAACTCTAATGGATCTCGCCTTCACACCTTGTTTTCGATGAAATAGCTGTTTTCGACTTCTGACCGCTTTTCCCCCGCGTAGTAAACTTAGGCACCGTTTTCAATTATCGTTCGCGAATGAATCGTTTATTTCGTCAAATTTTCTCGAAGTCGCGATTTTCCAAGGCGTGAGGGAATGTTTTTTTTTTCTTCAAAATAAACGATTCATTCGCGATCGCTGTTCGAATGGTTTTTTTCTGTTGGCAATCGTTTTTCAATCGAGAAAATTCTCGCGAATAAAAAGCGATATCGCGATTCAATCGCTTTTTAATCGAGAAAATATAAACGATTAAAAAAAAACGATTGAGGATTATAGCCGAAAGTAGTACGCCATTGGTTCAGCCTGACTGACCCGCATACACGTTCGAGTTTCTAACACTTCAGTCAGACTATATAAAGTTCGATCATTTTTTCTTCTTCCTTTTCCATTCTTTGCCTAGTGTAAAACTATAGCGTGTTTCTGTACAGTTGGCGGTTATATAGATACGATGGGGATATTGAAAGAAATTGAAAAAAAATATCTATATATATACATAGGAATAATGGTTATGCATATAATTATAACTTCATATTTACATATATTTTGTACGGGACACAGGCCCGGATATGGTCAGATTGGGTCATTTGCACTTGCAATTTCGTGTATTATTTTGGGTATTTCTGTGTTTTAAAGCTGGTATTATCCCAGATTTCTTGTGTAGTATTTTTCGTGAACGTTTTTGGCATCTGTGCGGGCTGAAATTTTGAGTTGATTCATCAGATTTTCGCTGTACGCGTGGTTTTTTGTCCTACGATCACCATTTTCCTTGTGTAGATAGATGGCGCTGTATTGAATATAACATTGTCATACGGGGCTTTTGAGTCTTCGCAAGCACTTAATTATTAATATATAGCGCGGGCTATTTGTAAAAAATTTCACAACTGGTTAATCCAGTAAGAGATGAAATTATATAATATTCAGTTGGTTTTTGGCTTGAGCTTCCCTTTGGAATCATTCATAGTTCATTTATCAAAATATAAAATTAAAATAAAAAGTATTGTACATATGCGAATCCAACCGTTATATGCGATTCAATCAAAAAGATATGTATTTGATATAAATATGAAATCACTGCCGCGAATATTCTTATAATAAATAAAATTAACTTGATGGTGATTTTTTGAACTTATTCACATCTCAATAGTTTAAAAACTGTACCAAAACATGAATGGATACCCTTTCCTAATGTATGTTTTACTATAACAAAATATACATATTTAATTACACTATTTTTCACCTTAATTAACCTAGAAATTCTCGGCTGGAGGGCTAAGCTGTTCTGGGTTATCGCCATGCGCCCATTCACACCTCTATCAAGCCTGTGCCGTAATCATTCTGATAATGCAATCAACGAACTCAAATCCACGTATGACCTGTACCCGGTATTTACAAAACAAGATATTGTGACTATCATCCTGTATCATTAATACATTGTCGACTCACACGATTATTGAATAAACATGTAATTTTGTCATTTACGCTTCGCCAGAGTAAGGGAGCGTGTCAAAAGTGTTGACGTTCATAAAAGAATGCGTCAGAAAATGAACAGGTGAACGTTCTTTTTCTTCCAGCAAACGAACGTTCGACAGTCAGAAAATGAACACTACCCCGTCAGAAAAAATGAACGTCAGGAAAAGAACGTTCTTTTTTGAACGTTCAAATTATTATGCATGATAGCTGTCAGAAATCGCTGAAGGGCTCACAATACGGCTATCGTGTGTCGACAGTAGTGTATAAAACTGATTACAGAGCCCCTTTTGACGAGTGCGCAGGTGTTTCTGCGCAGATTTGCGGCGGAAGTGCGGCGGGTCGGGGGATTCCCCAGTGGGGGTTTCCCATGACGATCACGTGATCAAGGCATGTCTAGACTTGTTCTGGGTTGTACAGTTCTGCCATGCGGAGGATGGGTACTAGTATTTCGCTGACGTCCTAGTAATAAACATAATCTATAGGTGTTGTGGCGGCTGATGTGGGTGGTGGGATGGTGGGTTTAAGATGGCGGCTGTGGTGGGTGGTGGGATGGTGGGTTTAAGATGGCGGCGTGTGTGGTCACCAATGACGATCACGTGATCAAGGCATGTCCTGACTTGTTCTGGGTTGTACAGTTCTGCCATACGGAGGATGGGTACTAGTATTTCGCTGACGTCCTAGTAATAAACATAATCTATGGGTGTTGTACCATGTTAATAGGATCAGTCCAGCATCTGTACCACCCTAGGGTCGAGTGTTTATTGTCCCGTGTATCTCCGCAGAAAATCAACAAACAAAATGGCGGCTCCAGGATGGTGTGGGGACGCCCTTGCCACATCACGGCGTCGATCCTAACCACAGCGCCATCTGCACACACTGACGCAAGGGAGACAACTCGTGTGGACCAACCGTGTGGAAATAGCCGTGTTGGAGCTAGGGGAGCCACTAATGGACCAATGGGGTCGAGTGAGGTATCAAAGTGAAGCTTAGGTGAAGGGGCATCTAATGGGCTGGGTGTGGGATTGAAATATCGGCATTGTGCGCATGCGCGGTGGCCCAAGGGTATGGAAATAGCCGTTTTGGAGCTAGGGAGCCCCTAATGGTCGAATGGGCTCGAGTGAGGTATCAAAGTGAAGCCTAGGTGAAGGGGTATTTGATGGCTGGGTGGGTGCATGTAAAATTTTTCCTGAAAAAAAAATACGGAACACGGACTTTATCGAAAAACCTGGGAAAATTCCTATATGGGGTATGGGGGGTATATAGGTCGCCGGGCTTAACGCGGCTTGTCTATCAATAGAGTTATCTCCCCCTAGTTCCAGGGTGGGTGTATGTAAAATTTTTCCTGAAAAAATACGGAATACGGACTTTATCCTAAATTACGGGAAAATGCCTATATGGGGTATGGGAGGTATAGGACCATCCTGGGAAACGTACTTCTATACATTTGCGGTAGGGTTGTGGGGTCTCGTTTTACTCGTCTCGTCATTTAGGACATGATAGGAAGTGTCCCCGTGCGAATCGGTGAAATTTTTGAAAAAGTACGATATAGCCCCATATAGTTCCATACTGGGGTATAGGATCAATGTTTGTCCCCCTGGGAAACGTACTTCTATACATTTGCGATAGGGTTGTGAGGTCTCGTTTTACTCGTCTCGTCATTTAGAACACGATAGGAAGTGTTGCGGAGCGAATCGGTGAAATTTTTGAAAAAAGTCACCGAGTCCTGGGTAGGCCCATAGGCCTATATTGCATGGCTATGGGTGTATAGGCCCATACGGGGTGGACATGTTGGAGTCTAGGTGAGTCCCTAATGGCCCAATGGGGTCGAGTGAGGCCTTATTTTGAAGCTCTCGTGGAGGAGCACTTGACTACACTAATGGTTCTTCCGTGTTCGATAGTCTGCGCATGCGCAGCCTGGCCCGTAGTATAGAAAACAGGCATTTTGGGTGCTATGTAGGGGTGTGTTTGAGATAGAGATGGGCTATTCACGGTTCGAATGGGTCGTGTGAGGTGTCAAAGTGAAGCTTGTGTGGGGTAGAGTCAGAATGGTGTGTTTTTGAATGAAAGTCGCGTCAATCTGCGCATGCGCAGTTGGTTGTAGTAAGAAAAGTGGCCATTTTGGGGCAGTACATGAAGGTATTTGGGGTCGAGACGGGCTTTTCACGGTTCGAATGCGTCCTGGAAGGTGTCATCTTGTAGTTCTCGGGGTGTACATTCCGATTTAAGGGATGTCCGCGTCATCTGTGACGTCATCGGTGACGTCATCGGTACGAGTATTAGCGAAAGTGACCATTTTCGGGCAGTACATGAAGGTATTTGGGGTCGAGATGGGCTATTCACGGTTCGAATGCGTCCTGGAAGGTGTCATCTTGTAGTTCTCGGGGTGTACATTCCGATTTAAGGGATGTCCGCGTCATCTGTGACGTCATCAGTGACGTCATCAGTACGAGTAGTAGCGAAAGGGAGCATTTTGGGTGCTATGTAGGGATGTGTTTGGGGTAGAGATGGGCTATTCACGGTTCGAATGGGTCGTGTGAGGTGTCAAAGTGAAGCTTGTGTGGGGTAGAGTCAGAATGGTGTATTTTTGAATGCAAGTCGCGTTAATCTACGCATGCGCAGTTGGCTGTAGTAAGTAAAGTGACCATTTTGGGGCAGTACATGAAGGTATTTGGGGTCGAGATGGGCTATTCACGGTTCGAATGCGTCGTGTGAGGTGTCATCTTGTAGCTCTCGGGGTGTAGACCCGATTTGACGCCATCGGTGACGTCATCAGTACGAGTAGTAAGTAAAGTGGGTATTTTGGGGCAGTGAAAGGAAGGTATTTGGTGTAGAGATGCTCCATCCTTGGTCCGAATGCGTCGTGTAAGGTGTCATGTTGTAGCTCTCGGGGTGTACATCTCCATTTTAGGGATGTTCGCTTCATCTGTGACGTCATCGGTGACGTCATCGGTACGAGTAGTAGCGAAAGTGCACATTTTGGGGCAGTGCAGGTAGGTGTTTGGGATAGAGAGGGACCATCCTTGGTCCGAATGCGTCGTGTGAGGTGTCATGTTGTAGCTCTCGGGGTGTACATCTTCATTTTAGGGATGTCCGCGTCATCTGTGACGTCATCAGTGACGTCATCAGTACGAGTAGTAGCGAAAGTGGGCATTTTGGGGCAGTTGAGGAAGGTGTTTGGGGTAGAGAGGGACCATCCTTGGTCCGAATGGATCGTGTGAGGTGCCATTTTGTAGCGCTTAGGGTGTAGATTCCGATTTAAGGGATGTTCGCATCATCTGTGACGTCATTAGTGACGTCATCGGTACGAGTAGTAGCGAAAGTGGGCATTTTGGGGCAGTGAAGGATGGATTAGTAGTATGAAAGCGCATGTCGAGCCCCATTGACCTTGCGGCGCAATGCGCAATGAGAATGCATGTGCGTGTGTGTGTGTGTGTGTGTGTATGCGTCTGTGTGTATGTGTGTGTGTGTGTGCGTGCATGTGTGTGTGTATGCGTCTGTGTGTGTGTGTGTATGCGTCTGTGTGTCTGTGCACGTGTGCTTGCGTGTACGTGTGTGTGTATGTGTGTGTGTGTATGTGCGTGTGCGTCTGTGTGTCTGTGTGCATGTGTGCGTACGTGTGTGTGTGTACGCGTGTTTGTGTATACGTCTGTATGCGTGTGTGTATGCGTGTGTGTGTGTATGCGTCTGATGCGTGTGTGTGTGTGTATGCATCTGTGTGTCTGGGTGCGTGTGTGCATGCGCCGAGTTCTAAGAGCCCCGGAGAGAGAACAACAACAACAAGGATGACACATGAGAGAACAACAAGAAGTTTTTGCCATATAGTTTATTATCCCCAAATGTTACATCATACCCAGGCTGGGGGAGCCGCCCTGGGTATGTTTAGTATGTTCGCATTCGAAATATCAAACACCGTGTTTTATTATTCAACGCATCGTCACATCAGGCACAAGTGTTTACTGAGCTCAAGTCAACGATCAGCATGTAGACATAGAGAGTATGTACGGCATGTTGTGGTATTCATCAGTGCATGGGTGACGCATTCACCCGATGGGTTGATTGGTCGTCTTGGTCACGAAAATCGTAACATTGGTTACCCTCTTTACCACCCATTGTGTGTTGGGGCGTTGACGATGTGCCCATCTCAAGGCATCCAATTGTTCCACTTGGGCCAGCATCATCTCTAGCGACGCCCGGTGAATGATGGTAAACGGCAGGTCAAACACAAGGTTGTTGGCACTGGGGTAACAATACCGTAACTGGTCCGTCCTTTTGTGACGTAAGATGTACCCGAAAGCGACATTCAATTTGAAGGCCGTAGTTTGATCTTCGAAGATGGCTTCCACGTAGCTGCGTAGACGGGTGAGTTTGGTCAGTGGGAAATTGTAGATATCTTGAATAGGGCGATGACGGTGGAAACAGTACCGTGTCATAGACCAATGGCCCCGATCGTCGTCACTCACTGGATGGTTGTCCTGTAAGAGATCGCCAGGAACATTTATGGGCTCGACCAGAAAATGTTCGATGTTGTCAGGCGAATGACTCGAAAGCGTAACGCTTGGGTCCGGCTGGATATCCAGGCTCTACTGAACTGTGGGTATAGGCGGGCTCTCCGTCATCGCATCACCAGTGGCGTTCGTCTCCCCGGGCTTATCTTCACTGGGCCTGACCTTCCGCGGCTCCTCTATAGTAGAAGGTTGTCGCGCATACCGTGGTGATGGACTATGAATCAAACGTTGGTGTCGTCTTAACTGACTGGGTCGTTTGAAGAGTTGACCACATTCATTACATTGTTCCGTCGCACCCTCGTGGAGTGAGCGTTCATGGCGCAGTAAAACATCCTCCCGATTAAATGACCGTGCGCAGGTTATACAAGTATATCGTGCACCGTTGTGGATGGAGGCCTCGTGTCGTCGCAAATCTTCTGGGCGAATAAACTGCTTCTGGCAAGTTGTGCAAGTGAACATCTTGGTGGTTGAGAGAGTATCCGATGAAACGACCAGGCCGCTTCCCTTTTATAGTACGCTAGCTGGTGATCTATTTTTAGCACACTCAGTTCAACTACCCCATGTCGAGGACCAGACATATAGAGTATGTATTGCATGCTATGGTATTCATCAGTGCAAGGGTGGCACATTCAGCCGATGGGGGTGGTCGGTCAGCTTGGTAACGAAAAACGTGACATTGGTCACCCTCTCTACTATCCACTCGGTGTTGGGACGCTGTTCATAGGCCCATTCCAAGGGATCCACAGTGTCCAGTTGGGCCAGCATCGTCTCTAGCGACGTCCGATTGGTGATTGTGAAAGGATGGTCGTACACTGGGTTGATGGCACTGGAATAGAAAGCGTATAATGAAGCTTTCACAGATGCATGTGTGTTTATATGCAAGAGCTCCGAGCTCGCGGAGCTCATGGAACTCGGAGCTCCGAAGCTCCGACGCCACCACCGGGCGTTGACGGGCGTTGCTACAAGAGAACTCGGAGCTCCGGAGCTCCGGAGGTCACTTCCGCTTCCGTTCACGTGACCGGAACTGACCTTTGACCCCGGCGCAA